>SEYY01020498.1:47500-52500 GCA_009176605.1 Armadillidium nasatum | reverse complement strand
ATATATATATATATATATATATATATATATATATATATATACTATATATATATATATATGTAAATATATATATGTATATATATGTATGTAAATATAGGGGGAGGACGTAGCGCAGTCCGAAGCGATGAAAGTACCCCCCACTGGGCTTAACACACAGGGTGATAGGATGGGCTAGACCATTCCGTTTCACTCCGTTGCCCTTTGGTTCTTTCCTTTTCGCGTTTCATCTTCTCAGAGGGTCTCTAGTGTACCCTTGACCCCCATTGGAGTGCCTATGCTCCAACCTTCCTCCTTCTTCACATGTGTCTTACAATATTTACAAACACTTACACTTACATTACCTATTAAATTTAATCAAAATGGCGAAACATAAATCTGCCTCGGAGAATCCAAGAGGGGCGGATTCCAAATATAGACCCTCATCCACTCCTTCCCCCATCACCACTTGGGAGTTGGTGGCCTCCGGTGATGGGGTTGGCGCCACCAAGACCTCTATGCCGACTTGCCCTGGTGCACGGTCTTCATTTTTCATTAATTTCTGCAACATTCGCGGTCTTTTTTCTAATCTCCACTTTGTCGAACACCACCTCTCTTCTTCTAGACCTCATTTCTTGTTCTTAACTGAAACTCAGGTGTCTGGGTGCTCTGACAGCAAACCCTACTCTGTTTCCTCCTACTGTCTCTATCTTCAATTTTCAGCCAAAGGCGGATGTTGCGCATATGTGCGCAACGATGTTGTCTGTTCTCGTGTCTCTAATTTGGAGTCTTCTGAATTCTCTACTTTATGGCTCAAACTTTCTTGCAACTCTACAACTAAATTCATTTGTTCTGTCTACTTATCTCCTAATTCTACAGACTATCCAAAATTCTTCGACTATCTTAACTCCAAAATAGAACACATTCTTTCTTCTTCTCCTTTCTCCGAAATCATCATTTTAGGTGATTTCAATGTTCACCACCGCCAATTGGCTTTCATCTAGTTCTCATGATCCAGCTGGTGAACTCTCCTTCCAATTTTCTATCCAGAACAACCTTGAGCAGTTGGTGCATCTCCCTGACCGTCTTGGTGATGAACCCAACATTCTAGACCTTTTTCTAACTTCTAATCCTTCTCCTTATACTGTTAAACTCTTTCCTCCTCTGGGTTCATCCGATCATCTTATCTCCGTATCTTGTCCTGTCTTTTCAAGTCTTCCGCAAGAACGGCCCCCGCCCTCGGCGAGGAGACGTTTCTGGCATTTTGGTGCCTACTAACTGGTCTGACTTGCGGTCGTACTTTTCTGATTTTCCATGGAATGATTACTGTTTCCGTGGGAGGGGTCCCTCGGAGTGTGCAGAGCGCATAACTGAGGTGATTCTCTCTGGCATGGAGGCGTACATTCCATATTCTTTCCCTTCCACTAAACATAATAAACCTTGGTTTAACTCTGCTTGTTCTCGTGCTATCTGCCACAGGGATGCTGCCTTTAGGGACTACCGTCGTCTTCAAACTCCAGAATCTCACGCTACTTATATTTCATCCCAGAATCGTGCAAAATCTATTCTTCGAGATACTAAAAACTCTTTTCTCCGTCGCAAATGCAATAATCTTTCAACACCACCCCAGTTGCTTGCTCTGTATAGGGGTGTTGTTCGCCCCTGTATGGAGTATGCGTCACACATCTGGGGTGGTTCCACTCATACAGCTCTCCTGGAAAAGGTGGAGTCTAGAGCTTTTCGCCTTATCAATTCTCCTGCTCTTACTAATTCTCTCCAATCTCTTTCTGCCCGTCGAAATGTTGCGTCACTCTCTTTATACTATTGCTATTACAATGGTCACTGCTCTTCTGAACTCTCTCGTCGCATACCTCCTCCATTAAGAAGGGTTCGTGCGACTCGTCTTTCTACACAGTCTCATCCTTTCTCTGTCCAACTCTCTGACCCCAGACTTAACCGCTATGCTCAATCTTACATGTACTCCACTGGTAAAGTCTGGAACACACTTCCTTCATCTATTTTCCCAACTTCCTATGACTTAGGCACTTTCAAACGCCGTGTATCAGGTCATGTCGGCCTTTAATTTGACCATGTTCCCGACTTTCCCCCTAACTCTGGTGGAACATGAGTAGGCCTCTGGCCTTTGCCCACCAGAGGAAAAAAAAAAAAAAAAAAAAAAAAAAAAAAAAAAAAAAAAAAATATATATATATATATATATATATATATATATATATATATATATATATATATATATATATATATATATATATATATATATGCGTGTGTGTGTGTGTGTGTGTGTGTGTGAGTGTATGTGTGTGTGTATATGGAATAAAAAATGAATGAGTTGTTTCTTTATGCACAGCAAAATATACGTGTGCGTGTATGTGTGTGTGCATGCATAATGTATGTATGTATGCATGCCTATGGATATATCTATGCATGCATAAATTTATGTGGGATGTAAGAAATAAAAGAGATGGCTATAAATAAAAATAAAAATGGAAAAAATAAAAAAGTTTTTCAGACAATTTTCTTCATCACAAGATTTATCTACAAAAGATAATCCTTAGACACACCCATTTACAGCACGCAACCTTTCCCCCATATATATATATATATATATATATATATATATATATATATATATATATATATATATATATATATATTATATATATATATATATATATATATATATATATATATATACTGGGAATCGAACCATCGACCTCTTGGATGGTAATCAAGAGCGTTACTAACCGAGCCAAGACAGTACAAAAGAGAAGCCACGTCGGGAAGTTTCAAGAAATATTTATCAAGCACTCCCGAACGGGCCCCCCCCCCGACTGCACTCTGACACGGGTTAAAGAGGTCAAGGTTCTATCCCTCTTTCACAGACTAATATAATATATATATATATATATATATATATATATATATATATATATATATATATATATATATATATATATATATATATATATATATATATATATATCAAATCTTTTTAGATCCACTAACTGTCGGAGTGCAGTCGGGAGGAGGGGCCCGTTCGGGAGTCTGCTTTCTAAGTATTTCTTGAGACTTCCCGACGTGTCTCATCTTTTATATTGTCTTGGCTCGGTTAGTAACGCTCTTGTTTACCATCCAAGAGGTGATGGTTCGATTCCCAGTAGGGCAAACTTAAAAATTCAATATATATATATATATATATATATATATATATATATATATATATATATATATATATATATATATATATATATATATATATAATAATAATAATAATAATTAATAATAATAATAATAATAATAATAATAATAATAATAAAAAGAAAGTTAAAAAGGAAGCAAACTTTCGATCCCACATCCTCGAATTCTTATTCAAGGAAATCAGAAAAGCAACAAAAGAAAAATGGAAGAATTTAAGTAATCTCAAAGACTAATTTTTGATTGGTTTGAAAGAAAGATTTAAAAAAAAAGAAAAAAAAAATATTATTTAATAATATATTCGTTTCTTAATTAATTGTTTAAAGTATCGTCTATTTTTATTTCACCGAAACTTCAGTTTAAAATTATTTATCTTTTAATAATAAAATATTCCAAAACTTTCTATTGTCACTATTGAAGCAAGGAACTAATAATTTCTCAGAGTTAATGTCAATTGCATGATCAATTTCTTCTCTTTGTTGATGCAATGCAGAGTTATTGTAACTATTTCTTAAACCAAATCCATGTTGATATATACGTCTTTTCAAAAGCATTTGTTTCACCAAAATATTTCTCTTCACAATTCGTGAAACTTGTGCTATAAATACCTATGTTGTTTGTCTTATCATTCATACGAGGTATTGATATAAATTTTTCTTTTATAGTATTTAGAAAAAAAAAGAACACCATGTCTTCTTAATGTTAAATTTCTGCGATAGGCCTGACCCAGCCGGCGGTATCCGCTGTGGGCCCAAGAAACCCAAGGATCTTCCTCGGAAGATCCTACTGACAGGACGAAAGTCCTACCTGGGGTGGGGTATGGTGAAAAAAAAAAAAAAAAAAAAAAGTATTTAGAACAGATTGTTTAAAAGAAACCAGATTTGAGAAAATTTTTTTTTTGTTTGTTTGTTTGGGAATCAATATGGAACGGAATACTATTTCTTTAATTACATAATGGTTTTTTCTTTACATTATCATCTGTGAAATAAATTTTTCCTTTGCTTTATAAAAAGCTTACTTTATGACATAATCTGGGCACTACAATGATTTAAAATTCTTCTTTATGAATATTAACTCATCTTTAAAGGAAGGAGGGGAACATAGTTTTAAGGCTGTAATACATTGTGATATAATGATACCCATTTTTGTATGGAAAGAATGTGGGTTTAAAAATACGGGAAAAACAGGCGGAGAATTTTTGGTTTTAATCTCAAACAAGATATGAAGAAAAGATATTTTATTATTCATCATTTTCTCCAAAGTAAATTTTATTATTTAAATTTTCAAGTACTACTTGAGGGTCCAAAGTGAAAGGGAAGATGGAAAAAGAATCATCAACGTAACATCATCATTTTATGTTTTGAAGCTCAACCTCCGAAAATATGAATTTTATTTCGAATAATTCAGCAAACAAATCACTGAAGAGTGGGGAGAGGGGGGAGCCCATACTTAATCCAAATTTTTATCTGTAAAAATTATCTCGAAATTAAAAGTACGAATGTTCCATACATAATTTAATGTTTTTTTTTTTTTCAAAAGAAACAGAGGAACTACCAACCTCAACCACTGCAACCACTGCAAAGTGAGATCAATGAAGAACAGTAATAACAAGCAATCGCAAAACAGACTGAGCCTTAAATAGTATCGAAGGGGATATTGAAGGGGTATTATCCCCAAATTAGTCGGGAAATACCCCTATCCATGGGGCTACGTCAATCATTTTAACAATTTCAATAAAAGAATTAAAACTCCGTTACCTCGCAAAAAATAATAAAATTTTGTTTTATTAAAACTTTCATTGATGTTATTA
>SEYY01020498.1:35000-42500 GCA_009176605.1 Armadillidium nasatum | reverse complement strand
TCAAAAACGAAATCTGTCACACCATCTGTCGAATTTTAAACGTACTCTTGAAGCTCACGACGAGCCACCGAACGACGAAGCTAATTTACAACACTTTATCCGTTGCGCTAAGAGGTTTTCCACAATTTTTTTCATGTAAAATTTTCCTTTTTAATGCAACCTTTGAAACTTTTTATTTGTTTTTTATTTATTACTTTTATATTTTCTATATTATATATATATATATATATATATATATATATATATATATATATATATATATATATATATATATATATATATATATATATATATATATATATATATATATATATATATATATATATATATATATATATATATATATATATATATATATATATATATATATATATATATATATATATATATATATATATATATATATATATATATATATATATATATATATATATATATATATATATATATATATATATATATATATATATATATATATATATATATATATATATATATATATATATATATATATATATATATATATATATATATATATAATTAAGTCGTCGATAGAAGGAAATAAAAAAATAAAGATTTAAAAAATTTCTCCAGATAATTACTTACTCTGGTTGTACCGTATCTTTGCTTGTATATGGATGAGTTGGATGAGGAATATTCCCCTGTGACTATCGATATTTTAGGATAAGCTAGATGTGGTATCATAGAAACATGATGCCTCTATGCATAAAGGAAAATAATATAAGATTTTGGTGGGTATGACACGGCATTTAATAAAAACGACTTCGATTTTGAATTATAACAGTAAAAACTATGAAACTTGAAAGCATGATGAATAGAAAATATCTGAAAAGCATAATGAATTTGCATGAAACAACAAAATAGGATATGAAAAATGGTTGTAAAGTTATATAAAATGGGAATATCATAAAAAAAAGATTACGTAACGGAATCCGCGAATAGGATATTATTGACGTAATATTAGAAAATAAAACTGTTAAGTTGTTTATGATCAATAATGTGAAATATTTTAAGATATGTGTTTTATAATCATGTTAGGTAATGATACTCGTTAGTGAATAGTGATACTTATAAACAAAAGTAGAGAACTTTTTTTAAATGCCACCAATAAATAAATGCATTATTTTAAAGAGAATAGAATATTTCTTTAGATTTACAATGAAAAATAAATAATTAAAGTCACACTAGGAAATAAATTATTTTTAAGTTGACCTGTGAAAAAAAAACAATAGAAGGTATACATATGTGAAGGATTCAGAATAAAAGTGAACCAAGTCCATATTTTGCACATTTTGAACTAACACTGCCATGGTAGAGTAAAAATATAATTTCTGTTTAATAGTGAATCAAGTCCATAGTTCAACATTTCTCTACCAGGTGGCAGCAAAAACAATTAGAAGTCAATGTTAATTACTACAGTTAATGAACTCTGAAGTCCGTTTTCTCGAAATTGAGTCTCATGGACTTAGTTCACTTTAACTCTGAACCCTCCATTTATGAAAGTGAATGAGGCTTGATAATGGATATATCACGATAATGAGGCTCTTATTTTTACCTGCACTGCTATATAAATGCTTCGATTTCGTAATAAGAAAGCTATATCACAACTGTACGGCCATGTGATCTCGTAAAAAAAATGTGAAAACACTGATGAAGAGTACTTGAAATCTCGTTCATAGATCACTGGTTCAAATCTGGAATTGTGATGAAGATGCTTAGAGGTTTTCTTAGGTAAAGGCACTACTCATTCCAAGGAATAGTTGGTAACTTTTTTTTTGTTCAGGTTATTTTACCGCTGTTTTTGGCATACTTTGATGTCACGACAAAAAAAAAAAAAAAAAAAAAAAAAAAAAAAAAAAAAAAAAAAAAAAAAAAACCTAAGAGACTTGTTTTACCTTGTAGAATAGAATAATTCTGTTATACACTAAATTGAAGGTGTATGACATCGCATAAATGAACAATCAGATTCAAGCATTGTGAACACATGATTATTATGCTCATTAAATGAAAGGAATTCTAGAAATGATGCTAATTATTTAAATCAGTTTAAATAACTACGAATACATGTTTATTATGTTATAAACAGAATGACGGAACCCATCAAAATCAGATAAAAATATTGTGAGCACATGATTATTTTGTAAAAGGAAAATATATATTATTTTCCCATTTTAGATTTTCTTGAACGAACTTGTCATATCCTGTTTCGAAATTTCTCGCAGGGAACGCTGGATATCTGCTTTTTGTTTTGTAATATAATTGTTTAGAAGTTCAACCTTTTAAAGAAAACGAGATGAAATGCGGCATTATAATGCCAAAGAAAAATTTATCTAAATACTGTGAATCCTTATTATGTGATGTGGAAGAATAATTTAATAACGTAATACAGTAAATGAGACTATTATGGCGTTCGAATGTCGTTATCTATATAAAATCTAATCTAGAACTGTGATCATGTGTTTATTACGTAATACAAAAGATAATTTATGTGATAAAACGGATATAATACCGCATATTCAGAATGATACTAATTGGCTTGGCTTTTTCAGCGAATATTCTTTGTGGTCTGAAGGTTAGCGTGACGGTCTCATACCTAAAATTATTGGGGGAAGGTTTGTTAAAAAAAAAAAAGCATCTAAGATGGCTGTGAAGAACATGTGTCAAAATCAAAGATGGTTGGAAATCCGGATCCAGCGAAGCCGAATCCGAAGTCTGAGGTTGAAACCAACTCCGACTGAGTCAGAGTCGGATCACGTGGTAATCACGTCATAGGATTATGATACCTTAGAGCCATGGCGTCTTAGTGTTAAAACGTTACTGTAAAATACCATAAAAAGTATGTACGTACGCGAATGCACGTGTATGCACAATGATGAGCAGAGTGTTTCACAATGTTAAGGCGCTGTTGGTCCGTGAAAAAACATGGTCACGTGTTGTGGGAAAAAGGACAGGTGGTCTGCAGTTAATGGACACGTTGTTTAGGGTTAAATGGTGTTAATGAAAAAGTTATGGGTTAAGGAAATAGAGTGAGAAAATTTAGTTGACATTAACACTTTGTTCCAGATGAGGCACTGGTGCAGGAAGTGACACTGACATTGACACTGGCATCCTTCAATGGTCCTGTTACACACACACACACGTATATATATATATATATATATATATATATATATATATATATATATATATATATATATATATATATATATATATATATAATATATATATATATATTACCTATTTACTGTTTTACATTTTCAACAGTGATAATATTAGCAAGAAGCTGAAAATCATATTTTGTTTTTTGAAAAAAAATTCATCAATACTAAAACATCAGAATTATGATTCGATAGAAACTGCAATTTCATAATGAAGAGGGTCAGAATCAAAAGGGCGTATGTGCATTGATGGATGATTCAATGAACATCATCTTTGGAAGAAATGTGATAAAAGTGATTCTGTTGACTTATGAAATGTGTTCGTAGTTTCACTTTAGTTTAATTTTCTTAATTACTTCAAATTTACTCAGGAAAAAAACAGTTTATTTTCACTGACACTCCTCTAATTCCGACATACTCAATTAAAATAGAAAATTCTAAAGATATACATTTTCCTTTCAATAAAAAAAAAAAAAAAAAAAAAAAAATTCTATATTTCATCCAAACAAATTTCAAATATATTCGACTGATTTAGTACAGACTCAAATTACAATGTAATACATCTATTTCCCGCTCTCGCCTATATATTTTCCTCATTCATTCTGCTTTATTTTATTTTCCTCGTTTGCATTTGTGATAGTTTTGTGAATCTCGATTTTAATATTTTTGAAACTGAATTCTGAATAATAGAATGCTTGCATATTTTGAGGCAACAGAATATTTTATTTATAAATTCAGCATCTCTGGAGTATTTCATCTTTATATATATATATATATATATATATATATATATATATATATATATATATATATATATATATATATATATATATATATATATATATATATATATATATATATATATATATATATATATATATATATATATATATATATATATATATATATATATATATATATATATATATATATATATATATATATATATATATATATATATATATATATATATATATATATATATATATATATATATATATATATATATATATATATATATATATATATATATATATATATATATATATATATATATATATATATATATATATATATATATATATATATATATATATATATATATATATATATATATATATATATATATATATATATATATATATATATATATATATATATATATATATATATATATATATATATATATATATATATATATATATATATATATATATATATATATATATATATATATATATATATATATATATATATATATATATATATATATATATATATATATATATATATATATATATATATATATATATATATATATATATATATATATATATATATATATATATATATATATATATATATATATATATATATATATATAATATATATATATATATATATATATATATATATATATATATATATATATATATATATATATATATATATATATATATATATATATATATATATATATATATATATATATATATATATATATATATATATATATATATATATATATATATATATATATATATATATATATATATATATATATATATATATATATATATATATATATATATATATATATATATATATATATATATATATATATATATATATATATATATATATATATATATATATATATATATATATATATATATATATATATATATATATATATATATATATATATATATATATATATATATATATATATATATATATATATATATATATATATATATATATATATATATATATATATATATATATATATATATATATATATATATATATATATATATATATATATATATATATATATATATATATATATATATATATATATATATATATATATATATATATATATATATATATATATATATAAGTGTTACATCCAAGGAATATTAAAAATGAGAAAAACCTCCTGTGACTATAAAAAGACTTTTTCAAAGACTAATAATTTGCAAAGATGTTCTAATTTTCACTCAGCATCTCCATATCCGCATCCTCATCCGCATCCTCATCTGTATCCTCATATTCGCATCCTCATCCGCATCATCATATCCAAATCCTCATCCGCATCCTCATCTGTATCATTATATCCGCCCTCATCCTCATCTGTATCATCATATCCGTATCCTCATCCTCATCCTCATCTATTTCCTCACATCCTAATCATCATCCTCATCTGTATCCTCATATCAGAATCCTCATCCACACTCACATAGACATCCACAGAAGTCCCAGATAGGAATTCATCTTTTCTTTTAAATTTTAAATTATAAAACTTGTTAAAAAAATATATAAAAAATATAAAAATATGACGTGCAAATGAATTATTTTGAAAAATGGAATTAAAATAAATTTAAAATTAATTAATATTCAAAATTAAAAAATTTATATAAATAAATTACGACAATATTTTAATAAAATTTAATAAAAAACAATTTGACTATTTGTGTAAAACGTATAAATCGCTATTTTTATATTAATATTTTATTAATTATAGCTTTAAAATATTTTTTTTTCAAAGAAATTTGAAATACACGATTGCTAATATTAATGTGATTTAAATACTAAAAATCAATAAAAGAATAGATACTTTTGATTTAAAGGGCTGCTCAACTTGTAAGAAACTTGTATATATATATATATATATATATATATATATATATATATATATATATATATATATATATATATATATATATATATATATATATATATATATATATATATATATATATATATATATATATATATATATATATATATATATATATATATATATATATATATATATATATATATATATATATATATATATATATATATATATATATATATATATATATATATATATATATATATATATATATATATATATATATATATATATATATATATATATATATATATATATATATATATATATATATATATATATATATATATATATATATATATATATATATATATATATATATATATATATATATATATATATATATATAATATATATATATATATTATACATCCGCATCCGTCGAGCATTCTCATCAAAATTAATATCCGCATCCGCATCCGCAATTACGAAAATTCTACTTCCGAATTCGCTCTTATGAAAATTTTGTATCCCTATCCGCATCCGCACTTGACCAAAATTCTTTATCTACCTTCACATCCTGATCAGCAAATAAAGAAATATAACATCCGGTCCATCTCTATATTATATATATATATATATATATATATATATATATATATATATATATATATATATATATATATATATATATTCCACACAGATATGGAATTTATTAAAATGCCTTTACATTTTAATTTATTCCCAAAGTTCCATGTGAAAAAAATGTATTAACGAGTTTCTCACTCATGTCTTCAGACTCACTAGTCATTTTCCTACTGTACCTAAACAAAAAATATAACTAAAGCTTCCGTATATAGGATCACTTGCATCTCAATAGAAATATTCTTACTATACTTGAAGGTACATTCCCCCAATGCCAGTTCATTCTTATAAATTATAACTCCCTCTCAATTCATACTTTCTTCAGAGACAAGGAATCACTCCCAATGCTTTTCAGTTCCTCATTAATTTATTTATTAAAGTGTGTCAGTTTTAATACGACGTATGTAGGACAAACTGATCTTCAATTAAAAGTGAAGATTGATAAGCATAGAAGAGTTTCCTTAAGAACTGATCTTCCCCTTTGCTACCCTGAACACTCTGCCATTAGAGACCATGCAGATACCCGCCATATTTTCCTTATAATTTCTCTATCCTTCTACATTCATATTCCCTTCTACATAGTAGGATTTTTAGTCTTTATATATAAAAACTCATTTTGCCCACCCTTAAATGATCAAGCTTCTTCTATCTTCCAATCACTCAATGATGGTCCTTTTTTCCGAAAATAGTCCAGCCATTATATTATTTCTTGGTGTTGCTAAATTTTGATTTTAGACTTGGTTTTAATTTGTTGCTTTAGTATCACTATTACTTTATTTTTATTATTTTATTGTAATTATTATTATTATTCTGAATATCTTATATGTAGTTATTGAATTTATAGTTTGATTGTATTTTAAAATAGAAATTTTTAAAATAGTTTAGAGGTTAGATGGAGAAGATGTTTAGTCTCACTAGAAAGGGTGAAAACCTTATCTGTTAGTTTAAATAAAATTGAAGGACTGGCACTGAAACGAACGAGACGAAAAACTTATCTTTTAGAGCCCAAAAGGAGGGGGACTTTTGAGAGCAGGTTGAAAATAATGCTGG
>SEYY01020498.1:12500-20000 GCA_009176605.1 Armadillidium nasatum | reverse complement strand
ATATTTTGATGCATTAAATGAAAAAATTTTGACTTGTTTTATGAACATCTGTTTAATCTATACTACTGTTATTTTTAAAATTATTTTTGAAAAAATAGTAATGAATACAACGGTATATATATATATATATATATATATATATATATATATATATATATATATATATATATATATATATATATATATATATATATATATATATATATATATATATATATATATATATAATATATATATATATAAACCTTTTATTTTTAAAAAAAAATTAAAAAAAAAAAATTTAAAAAAAAAAATTATTTTAATTTTAAAAAAATAAATAATAATAAAAATAAAAAAATAAAGATATATATATATATATATATATATAATATATATATATATATATATATATATATATATATATATATATATATATATATATATATATATATATATATATATATATATATATATATATATATATATATATATATATATATATATATATATATATATATATATATATATATATATATATATATATATATAATGTTTCATTAAAACAGAAAAAATAAGTCAAACATCAAACACTTTTAATTAATAGTTATTTCTAAACTGATTTATTTTTAATACATTACATCATATATTTATAGTTTAAAAGTTTAGAGATTAAATTTAGAGATTAAATAGGCATTTTGATGTAATTTTAATTGAGACACTTAATGGAGTTTTAATCGGGACACGATGTAATTTTAAATGGAACTCTTGATGCGATTTTGATTGGGAATTTTAATGGAATTTTAATTGGGACTATTAAATGTAATTTTAATTGGGACTATTTGATGTAATTTTAATTGGGACTATTTGATGTAATTTTAATTGGGACTATTTGATGTAATTTTAGTTGTGAATCTTTGATGTAATTTTAACTGAGATACTTAATGCAATTTTAATTATATTATATATGATAATTTTAATTATATGATAAATTATATTTGATTAGAAGGAACAGACGAAATTATTTGAACGGTCTTTAAGCAGGGTTATTTGGCGTTAAAATAATTTATTTGCTCTAACTCCAGCTCCAGCTCCGTCTCCGGCTCCGGCTCCAGCTCCGTCTCCAGTTCCAGCTTTGGCTACGGCTCCGGTTCCAGCTCCAACTCCGGCTCCAGCTGCTGATCCTGCTCCGGCTTCGGTTCCAGCTCCAACTCGGGCTCCGGCTCCAGCTCCAGCTCCAGCTCCAACTCCGGCTCCGGCTTTGGTTCTAGCTCCAACTCCGGCTCCGGCTCCAGCTCCATTTCCGGCTCCGGCTCTGGCTCTGGTTCCGACTCCGGCTTCGTTTTCTTCTCCTAACCCTTTTACTATATTGTTAAAACAATTCTTGAAATAACAATTAAGTTACAATATATTTTACAGATTACTTTAAAATATAATTCATGTAATGCAAATTAAAAATACAAAATATTCAGAATTAAAATTCTTAAATTAATAAAATATCACAATTTTAATGATAAAATCTTTGGTCTTCAAATATGATCACGATAACATACTCAAAGATCTTTATCAGCTTATCAAGTCTAATTATTTAGTCTAATTAATAGATAATTATTTATTCTAATTTAAAATTTAATTAGTATTTATTAAGAGTGGAAAAGTTAAAAATAATTTTCATTTAGATAATTATTTAGTCTAATTTAATTAAAATATAATTAGAATTTATTAAGAGTGGAAAAGTTAAAAATAATTTTTTATTCAAAAAAAAAAAAAAAAAAAAAAAAAAAAAGAAAAAAAAAAAAAGTAAAATAAAAAATTTTAGATACAAAAAATTCAAGAGTCAAAATGAATTTAAACTAAATATTCAAATTCGAAATCTCATTATATTCGCTCTTGAATATATTAGTATATTTTATTTCAGGAAATTAATTTGAATGTGGTATGAAATACACTTCACAGAATGATCACTCTGTATAATTTAGTGAGGGATTCTATTAAATAATATATAATTATATAATAATTCCAAATTATTGTTTTTTTTTTTTTTATCAAATATTTTTTAATATGAGAGAAAAATTTCAGTTTTTATAAAATTGCAAGGTGAAAAAAAAACAAAAACAAAAAACAAAACCTAACATTAAGTAAAAAGGATTTTGACAGTACCAGGTAATTACAAAAAAAAAAAAAAAAAAAAAAAAAAAGTCAAGGTAATATTTATGTGTATTTGCAAGTTTGTTGAAAACGTTATTTGAATTGCAGAAAAAAAGTGTAAAAAAGTTTTGTGTTATAAAATTAAACTGTCATGGGTAGATATATTATATATATATATATATATATATATATATATATATATATATATATATATATATATATATATATATATATATATATATATATATATATATATATATATATATATATATATATATATATATATATATATATATATATATATATATATATATATATATATATATATATATATATATATATATATATATATATATATATATATATATATATATACACATATACTCAAGCTTTCCATTTACTTATATCAAGACTCTTTTGACATGATCTCTAGGAATGATCTTTTATATCTCCATATCTAATGGTCTTTACAAGTATTTAAGAAATTAATTATTCATTAGACTTTGAATAAATTTTTTCCCCACTGCAGCAACATTCTGATTGAGGCGTTCATTCATCTCTGTAAGGATTACGTTCATATTTTTTGTCTCCTCCTGTGGGTAAAATAGGAAACTAAAACCAAATTAAAAGACAACACGCATCTATACAAGGAGTCTGAAAGTTTACAAGTCTAAGAAAGTTGGGTAAATAGATAAGGGGAATGTGTTCTAGAGTTTACTTGTGAAGTACATGTAAGACTGAGCATAGCATTTATGTCTGTCGTCATAGAGTTGAGCAGAAAGAATGAGACAGTGCAGAAAGGATTGTGACACGAGCCTTCTCAGTGGAGTAGGTATATGACTGAAGTGTACAGGAGAGTAGTGATTTCTGTAGTGAGATAGTATAATGAAAGTGACGCAACACCTCGACTATTAGAAAGAAATTGGAGGAAGTTAGTTGAAGTATTAGCTTTTACAATTTGAAAAGAACTAAACTCCACATTTTTAAGAAGAGAAATATGAGTGAAAAAAAAAACAGCTATGTGATGCATACCCCGTACAAAGGCAAACTTTGCTCCTATACTGAGCACGAAACTGGAGTGATGAAAGGAAAATTCAAAGACGCCTCATATCACCCAACTCTTTTTAAGCTTATTTTGAAAGAAGGATAATGTGATACTTCCAAGACAGATCACATCTAGCCCCCTTATCCTTATCAGTTCGTCAGCATTTTCTAACACACCTTATTTTATTCACTACACAATATACATGCAAGTTTGTCCTCTCATACAAAAGTCACTAGTATCTTCCATTAATTACTTTCAGATGTTTGTGGTTACCTTTAAATAATGTTGAGTATTCGAATTTCTGTATGGTATTTTGGATTAAAATTAAAAAAAATAAATGCAAATCAGAAATGCAAAATATTTAAAAAACAATCTTATAACCTGATTTGTACAGTAGACTGTACTCTATCAATGATCTAACAAGTATTGAACACACACCAAGTTATTGAGAAGATAAAGGGTTGAAATACTTTGATATCTTGACCTCGAAATGAAATATTTAAAATAACTGTGAAAAACAGTTTATAGAAAAGTGTTCCAGATTTTATCAGTAAAGTACTGTACTTGAATGATAGAAAAGAACGATTCTGTGAATAGAGAAAGACTTAACTGGAGTAAAAGCGAGACCATGATATTTCTTCAAAGGGAAGGTAAAATTAAAATATTGAAGAAGTTGAGTCAGATACTAGTAACTTTTGTGTGAGAGGACGAACTTGCATGTATATTATGTAGTGAATGAAATAAGGTGTGTTAGAAAAAGCTGACGAACTAAAAAGGTTAAGGAGGTTAGATGTGATCTGTTTTGGAAGTATCACATTATTCCTCTTTCAAAATAAGCTTATAAAAAGTTGGGTGTTATGAGACGTCTTTGAATTTTCCTTTCATCACTCCAGTTCCTTACTTTGTATAGGAGCGAAGTTTGCCCTTGTACGGAGATTGCATTATATATCTGTTTTTTTTTCACACATATTTCTCTTCTTGAAAAAGTGGAGTTTCGTTCTTTACAAATCGTAAACGCAAATGCTTCAACTAACTTCCTCCAATCTCTTTCTATTTGTTAAGCTGTTGCGTCACTCTCATTATACCATCTCACTACAGAAATCACTACTTTTCTGAACACCACTCACATATCTACTCCATTGAGAAGTGCTAGCGTGACAATCCTTTCTGTACTCTCTCATTCTCTCTGTTCAATTCTATGACCACAGACTTAAATGCTGTGCTCAGTCTTACATGTACTTCACATGAAAGCTCTAGAATACATTCCCCTTATCTATTTTCCGAACTTCCTTAGACTTGTGACCATTCAAACTCCTTGTATAGGTGCGTGTTGTCTTTTAATTTGGTCTTAGTTTCCTATTTTACCCACAGGAGGAGACAAAAAATATGAACGTAATCCTTACAGAGATGAATGAATGCCTCAATCAGTATGTTACTGCAGTGAGTAAAAAATTTTCTCAAAGTCTAATTTCTTAAATACTTGTAAAGACCATTAGATATGGAGATATAAAAGATTATTCCTAGAGATCACGTCAAAAAAGTCATGAATATAAGAAAATGGAAAGCTTGAGTATATATATATATATATATATATATATATATATATATATATATATATATATATATATATATATATATATATATATATATATATATATATATATATATATATATATATATATATATATATATATATATATATATAATATATATATATATATATATATATATATATATATATATATATATATATATATATATATATATATATATATATATATATATATATATATATATATATATATATTATATATATGATAATAGATTCAAATGCTTCTATAAATAAAGGAAGAAGTTTCTCTTCATACCATTTATTAACTTTTCTTTAATATTCGTAAAAGGCAAACTTAATTACTCGAATAGTTTCAACTCGACCATTATTTTATCTATTTGTTTGCTCCTCTAATTGGCTTGTATAAGTTTTGGCTATTTTTAAAACGCTCTTCGTCCAATCCTTTTCAGATTGTGGATGAATGGACTTTCCCTCTGTTCTCTCTCTTTCTCTTTCTGTCTCTCTCCTTCCGTCTGTTTCACTCTCTCTCTATTTCTTCTATTTTTTTCTTCCTCTTTTTATTCTTTCTCTCTCTCTCCCTGTCTCCCTGTGATTAGCCTTTCTCTCCATCCATTCTAACTTCTAATTCGCTCTCACAATCAATGGTATACTTGATTGCATTGTGGAGCAAGGTTAATAATCTATATATATATATATATATATATATATATATATATATATATATATATATATATATATATATATATATATATATATATATATATATATATATATATATATATATATATATATATATATATATATATATATATATATATATATATATATATATATATATATATATATATATATATATATATATATATATATATATATATATATATATATATATATATATATATATATATATATATATATATATATATATATATATATATATATATATATATATATATATATATATATATATATATATATATATATATATATATATATATATATATATATATATATATATATATATATATATATATATATATATATATATATATACTATATATATATATATATATATATATATATATATATATATATATATATATATATATATATATATATATATATATATATATATATATATATATATATATATATATATATATATATATATATATATATATATATATATATATATATATATATATATATATATATATATATATATATATATATATATATATATATATATATATATATATATATATATATATATATATATATATATATATATAACTATATATATATATATATATATATATATATATATATATATATATATATATATATATATATATATATATATATATATATATATATATATATATATATATATATATACTGTAATCATTTCTTTACAGGATTAAAAAGAATAACAATGAGTCTCCAGATCATCGTGACGTCATCGAGCGTCTTTTATTAACGTTATAAAAATGATCACGTGACGAATAACATCGTCATCCATATTGTTTGATGACGCAAATCAACTTGGGAGCAAAGTTACGGATTTATATATTTATTTTTGTATTGTTCTTGAAGAGTAAAAGGTAATTGCACTTGTATATATATATATATATATATATATATATATATATATATATATATATATATATATATATATATATATATATATATATATATATATATATATATATATATATATATATATATATATATATATATATATATATATATATATATATATATATATATATATATATATATATATATATATATATATATATATATATATATATATATATATATATATATATATATATATATATATATATATATATATATATATATATATATATATATATATATATATATATATATATATATATATATATATTATATTTTTTTTTTTTTTTTTTTCTGCACTGCACCATATCCCGCATGATGCAGAGTGGTGTCGACTGCAGAAAGTTTTCACATTCCTGAAATCGTACGTGGGAAGAAATATATATATATATATATATATATATATATATATATATATATATATATATATATATATATATATATATATATATATATATATATATATATATATATATATGTGAAAAATGGCAGTAGTTCTGTATCCAACGGCAACGTTCCATCAATCAGTTAGGACTGTATCACACGGCAAACTTCATAATAATAATATAATAATAATAATAATAATAATAATAATAATAATAATAATAATAATAATAATAATAATAATAATAATAATAAAAAAGTAATATATATTAATAGGCATAAAATTAATTTTTTTTAATGAAATGTATATATATATATATATATATATATATATATATATATATATATATATATATATATATATATATATATATATATATATATATATATATATATATATATATATATATATATATATATATATATATGTATATATATATATATATATATATATATATATATATATATATATATATATATATATATATATATATATATATATATATATATATATATATATATATATATATATATATATATATATATATATATATATATATTATGAGCTTCGCAAAAACAAAATATTAAACTTTTATATATTTTGAATTGCTCGTTTAGAAATGTCAGTGACTTAAGCTTAAAATTGAAAACGATTCTTTGAAGTCGACAATGTCCCAGGGGTGAGTAAAATAAAATAAATGCCTAAGAAATTAACCAAACTTTTTTTTTATTA
>SEYY01020498.1:0-2500 GCA_009176605.1 Armadillidium nasatum | reverse complement strand
ATTAAGGGAACGACAAAACCGTGAACTAAAAGAATAACAAACAAACATCTTTGACCTAATTAATGATAGTCTAATAACCTGAGTTGCCAAAATAAGGAATCTTTTGTACAACTTCATTTGTCGAAGCATCTATATAATTGCTGCTAATATTAACAGTATTATTTATTTAAAAGTTATTATTCAGCTTCCAAATAGCATATATATATATATATATATATATATATATATATATATATATATATATATATATATATTATATATATATATATATATATATATATATATATATATATATATATAATATATATATATATATATATATATAAATATATATATATATATTATATATATATATATATATATATATATAATATATATATATATATATATATATATATATATATATATATATATATATATATATATATATATATATATAATATATATATATATATATATTATATATTATATATATATATATATATATATATATATATTATATATATTATATATATTAATATATATATATATATATATATATATATATATATATATTATATATATCGTGAATGGAAGAAGTTACCAATTATCTGGTGGAGTCGTTGTACATAATCTAAGGTTTGTCTGCCCACCAAATTATTTAGTGTGATGTTGATGAAGATTGGACTCAGTGCCTAGCTTCGACGACGGCAGGAAACCCAAATCACAATTACTTAAACTCTCAGCTTTTTCGTTGTATTGAAGCTTTCCTATTTCCGGCTACTTCGGACAGCCTTTTCACATTCTAAAACAACTTTTCCTTCTACGTTATAGGACAGGCTGTACGTTGCGTTGCCATCTTTTCAGTGAAAAAGTGAACCAGAGTACGAACCAATCGTCGTTTCCTTTTCTCATTAAGATTTACCTTGAAAATAAAAATTGTCTTAGGTATTGAAAAACGTTAGAGATTGCCTAGTTTCGTTATTGACAGAACAATTACATTTTAATATGCTTACAAGTCTGTTGCAATTCATACAAATTAAACATACAAATATATTAAGGATAACTTTAATAAAAATTATTATTACAAAAATGAAAATTTTTATTTTAAACATTATAAATACATTTTCTTTTATACAAAATTTGAATGAAACTACTTTTTTTTCACTTATTTTAAGTTACACTATTTTATTTTATTTTTAGTAATTTATTTAATTTAATTTAATTTATTTTTGATATATTATATATATATATATATATATATATATATATATATATATATATATATATATATATATATATTAATATATATTATATAATATATCATATATATATTATATATATATTATATTATATTATATATATATTATATATATTATATATATATTATATATTATAATTATATATTATATTTATATATATATATATATATATATATATATATATATATATATATATATATATATATATATATATATATATATATATATATATAAATAATAAGATTATTATTAAAATATATATATTAAAGATTGGAGAATTTTTAAATAACCATTGTGGTAGAATTAAATGAAATAAAGAAAATAAAAAAAAAAAAAAAAAAAAAAAAAAAAAAAAAAATGGCTTTTGGTAAGATAATTTATAAGTATAAATTTAAATTGTCGTACGAGAGCCAAAAAAAATTTTTTTTTTTTTTTTTTTTTTTTTTTTACTTATTTTATTTTTAATTATTTTTGCAATTTAGTTTTCTAAACAACTTAGTTAGACTTATCATAACCCAACGACCGAAGTTGGCCTTGTGATACAAAAATAACCGATAGATTGATTCGTTGCCGTGTTAAAGTAGCCTACTGCCAAACGTACGATTCTGCCGGACGTACGATTCTATATAAATATATAAAGAACTATAACTTACGTACGTATTAAAATCAAATTATTTTTTTTATATTCCACTTTTTCTTACTAAAAATTCGCCAAGAATTTCAAAAATATAATCTCTTTTTGATGTACGGTTAGTAGTTTTGAGTTATGCATGCAGCTAATGTGCATTCTGGCCATATATATATATATAATGATATATAATATAGTATATATATATATATAGTATATATATATATATTTATATATTTATATATATACATATATTTTTTTTTTTTTTTTTTTTTTTTTTTTTTTTTTTTTTTTTTTTTTTTTGTGCCCCCTCCTTGAAAAGGGGTTTTGCCCGTGAGTGTTGGTGATGTTTAATATATATATATATATATATATATATATATATATATTATATATATATATATAAGTATATATTAATTATATATATATATATATTTTATAGACACAATTTGCATTTAAAATATAATTGAAATAAAGCAAAAACATTCAAAGTTTTTAGGTAATTTATAAATCGGATTTTTTAAAGGCGAATTAATTTTGATATGCCTATTCAAAGATTGAGGTAGAAAAGGTCGTTGAATTTGCTTAGATTAAATTTTTTTATTGCAAATAATTTTATATGGAAAGAAAT
>SEYY01020497.1:7500-12500 GCA_009176605.1 Armadillidium nasatum | reverse complement strand
CAACAAGTCACGAAAAGCAGATTTTGCCATATTTTATAATAAATTATATGATGAATGAATATGTGAAGTCTGAAAGACAGTAATGAATAAAGGTACGAGAACAAGCAGAGCTTTTTTTTTAACTCAAAGTTTATTAGATTTGCCTCGAAATCAGTATTATATATATATATATATATATATATATATATATATATATATATATATATATATATATATATATATATATATATATATATATATATATATATATATATATATATATATATATATATATATATATATATATATATATATATATATATATATATATATATATATATATATATATATATATATATATATATATATATATATATATATTATATATATATATATATATATATATATATATATATATATATATATATATATATATATTATATATATATATTATATATAATATATTATATATATATATATATATATTATATATATATATATATATATATATATATATATATATATATATATATATATATATATATATATATATATATATATATATATATATATATATATATATATATATATATATATATATATATATATTATATTGGATTTTCCTTAGAAGGAAAATCAAAAAAAGTTCTACCAGAAGTTTGGCAGAAATACTGAATTTTCATAAACGCATCCTTGACTGTAGGTGAAGATCTTTCTTTCGAAAGACTTGAAGAGAATTGAACAGGATACATAACTCAAAGATTGAAATATTTTAACAGAATAAGAAAAAGAATTGAACGTTAATAAAACTCTAGTATATTGGTTCATCTCAAAGAAGATCAGGGATTCGAATATGAAGCTGCACTAGAAGATCAATGTCGTTCTGGAAAGAGAAATGTTAGGCTAGTCAGAGTTAGAGGGAATCCACTGTCCAATCCATTACCATCTCCATAATGATTTCAGAAAAAAAAAATAAAGAGATTGTCCTTTATTTTGAAGTTGAATATAGTTAAAGAACATACGATTGTTCGCAGAGTTAGGAGACATGTATACATAACAGATAAGAGCAGAAGACAAAAGGCAAAAAATTCAGAATTCTCCAAATCACAGATGTGAGAGCAAGCAACGTCATTGGGGACATAGGCTATATATATATATATATATATATATATATATATATATATATATATATATATATATATATATATATATATATATATATAATATATATATATATATATATATATATATATATATATATAAGTTGACAGCAAAAAGGGATAGTTGGATATTGTTTTAATTAGTCTACATGAAAACTTACATAAATGCATTCATAATTATATTTACATACATACATTTATCAAAGGTAATTTTTAAATATATGAAAGATAAACACATTTATTTCTGATTTTGAATGCATTTTTTTCCTTTTTCCAGTCGAGCAGAAATGACTACCGCCAAGACTCGAGGGAATCATCCATCGACTTGAAACGCTCATTTAAAGGCTTTGATTCTCGTGAGTCTAGAAGAGGTCAGGATTCTCGCGAATCTAGAAATGATTTCGGTCCCAGAGGGTACGAATCCCGTGAATCCAAAAAGTCTGGCTCTAGTCGAGAACGTTTCGGATTTGGTGGTTTTGATTCCAGAGAATCTTCCAGAGGTAGAAAAGATTCAAGAGAATATTCAAGAGGTAGAGAAGATTCCAGAGAATATTCAAAAGGTAGAGAAGATTCAGGAGAATCTTATGGTTCTGAAGAAGACAGAAGCTACGAGTTCGAATACGCTGTGAGACACGAAGATGACGATCTTCATTTCGGACATAGAGAAGAAAAATCTGAAGGTCAAGTTGAAGGTTATTATTACGTTCTTCTTCCAGATACTCGCATTCAGCACGTTAAATACACAGCTGATTCTGAGGAGGGATATGTTGCTGAAGTAACCTATGAAGGCTCTGCGGAATTTGACTCTAATGAAGAGGAGAGGTCTTACGGAAGATCCGAAGAACGCGAATACAGAGGATCATCCGGAAGATCTGAAGAACGCGAATACAGAGGATCATCCGGAAGATCTGAAGAACGGGAATACCGTGGATCATCTGGAAGATCTGAAGAACGAGGATACCGTGGATCATCTGGAAGATCTGAAGAACGAGGAAACCGTGGATCATCCGGAAGATCTGAAGAGAGATATGAAAAACCAGAAAGAAAATATGAAAGACCAAGTCAAAGTTACCGAGTACCAGATGAATCCAGAGAAAGCTTTGGACCAAGGTATTAAACATTAACTTTAATAATGGTCACAAATATAATTCTAGATCTTCCGACGAAACAAATTACTGATATATTTTGAATCACCAAATAATTTAATATGAACAAAAAAAAAAAAAATAACAATAATTCCACCTTTAAATTAATGTACTAAGAGAAAATTAAAAACAGAACACTAATATAAAAAACAAAAAACAAAAAACAAATATAAAACAAATGTAAATATCCAAATATGCAATAAAACATTGTTAATAAACATAGTTAACGCTTCAGATACATAAAAACTGATGTTATTAAGTAAAACATTATAAATATTAGATGTGTGTGATATTTACAAGGAGAAATGTTATGAAATACAATTGAATAAAAAGAGTTAGTGACAAGGCCGTTCATAGAATAGCGTTACACGAACACTCACACGTGTATATATATATTATATATATATATATATATATATATATATATATATATATATATATATATATATATATATATATATATATATATATATATATATATATATATATATATATATATTATATATATAACTTCTTATACTCAAATACGATTTTTAGTCATATAAAATGTAAAATGAAAGACACTAACAAAAAATTTTGAAAAATCATTAAATAATTCATTTTCATTCATAATTTACACTGGGCACTTGACGGATTATTTAAAATTTAACAATTATTGTAATGTTTTATTGTAGTCTCTATTTTAAAGATAGTTTTACAATTAAATATATTGTAATACTATCTTTATCACAAAATGTTCATATTTAATAAAGAAATGTATATAATATTGTAACATACTGTATGTATATATATATGGCACAATTAATTTTATTTATTTTTTTTGTTATGTATTAATAAAATAGCAATTTCGATCAATGTTTTAATATATTCCTCATTTTTAAGTTAATATTTTTTCTTTATTTTTAAACTTCTGAAAATATTAGAATATTTAGTAAATGCTTGATTACATTTCTATGAAAATGGTTTATAAAAATAATGATTTGTAATTGCAACTTATTTTTGGACCTACAATCTAATGTTTTGAAAATTTCAAGCTTATTTTTAACTCTTTCTATGCTTACTCTTATTGGGATTTTACCCTTGATTGAAGAAAACTGTTCTCGATAGTTTTATCGGGAAATCAAACACCTTGGATATTCTAGTTAAAGGAGATGACTTTTGACCAAAAGCTTCTATCTTGGAATCAAATTCTGGATCTCCATCACTGGTATCTGATTCCTCATCACTAACTCTATTCTAGTGTCTGAATTTTCTAATCTGCATTAATCTGATATAGCTTTGTTAATGGTTTGTGGTATCTTAAAATGATAATTTGGCAACTCTTTAGTAAATGAAGTTACAAGGAAGTGCAAACAAGTTCCATCGTTCCAGATATCATTCCTGATGATGAAGCAAAAATTTAATGACAATTATTTGAAAAGAATTTTGAATTTAACGTGCTTCATTAACTGAAAAGGTGAAATAAAATCACACAGTAAAAGGTAAATACTGAATAGTCTTGTTCTCTCTTACGTTTTATTATTTTGAAATTTCTATCGTAAACAATTCATTTATTCTTTTTTTAGGTTCTGATTGAGATTTTGTGCTTATCTATTAGATAAACAATTAAACTGAAAGTAGCTTAAGGGAAGGATGAGATCTCAAAAAAAGTTTTGCATTATTTGACCGATTGAGCTGAAATATAAGAACTTTCGATTTCTGACGTTTTTCGGAGTTTCTAAAGGTTTAAAAGTTATTTGGGGTCAAAATTCAAAAAGAGAATGAATAGAAATCCTAAATCAGTGGTCTGAATGACTCAAAAACTCCCCTGTACATTCTGAGCCCCAATTTTTACAACTTTATCAGAAGACATTTAAGATAACTTGTTATACGGATTCATTACAGAATGTCAAATTTGTTTTTGAAAAAAAAATGTTAAAAAACATAGCCTTCCGAGGAAAATTAAAAAAAAAAAACGGTGTTAAAAGTTTTTTAAATTTGGCATACATTTAAATTAAAGGAAGGATAGATCTAAGACTTTTATTCAAGACACTTTTAAAATCTATTTGTTTGATTCGAGATACAGCCTCTCAAGCTCTGGAAATTTTGAAATTCGTCAAAAATTGGCCATTTTCGGTAAACTGTATCTCGGAATATTTAAAGAAATTTGAATTCAGTTCGATTAGATAAATGATAGATTCTAAATATTTTCCATTACGTTCAACATCATAAATAAAAATTCTCCGGAATTCTGACAAGAAGAGGAATAAAAGTTCATAAAGAGAAAGGGGAGATCACCCCTTAAGACTTCCTAGCGAAAGACATTCTAGCGATCGGAAATAAGACTTGAGACTTTAAAAAACAGTTCAAATTATTGTGACGATTTGAGGTTTACAAATCTTGTAGGTGGAAGGGTAGAAGGGGAAGTAAACCGGACTTGCCAAAATATAAATTACAGATAAATATTTTATTAAAAGAAAGAGAGATCAGCTTTGGTAGGATAGGTGTATGACATTAGTGGTGAAGTCGTAAGAAACAAGAACAGGGGGAAGAGAAGCAATAATAACTTTAGAATTAACAATTTCAGAGAGTACCAACAAAATGTAAGGGAAGAAGAGAATGGAAAAAGGTTATTGCATTTTCGATCTGCAAAGAGATGCTATTACCACACTACATTGCACAATTCTGAAATGAAATATAAAAACAATGCTCTCCTCCATTCTAAAGAGAAACTCAT
>SEYY01020496.1:12500-38745 GCA_009176605.1 Armadillidium nasatum | reverse complement strand
ATCACTAGTAGAACGTTCTTTACGAAAGCCATACTGGCGATCAGGGATAAGATTTGAAGAATTAAGGTGTTTTCATTTCTTCCTGTAAGGATAGGTTCGAAAACTTTAGAAAGAACGTAGGTTATAGAAATAGGACAATAGTTAAAGGGTTGATAGGGGTCCCCCTTCTTTGGCACAAGCTGAATGAGCGCACGATTCTAGCAAAAAGGGAAGGTCGAAGTGGAAAGACAGAGACGAAATTCTGTCGAAGGCTTTCGATATGATCAGGGCGACAGAAAAAGATTCACCAAAATGCTGATGATTTGTGGACCAAGAGTCGGAGAGAAAGGGAAGAAGATCACCAGTAGAGCGTTTTTGTACGAAATCCATACTGGTGATCAGAAGTAAGATTAGAAGAATTGAGATGTTTTCAAATTTTCCTGTTAAGGATAGATTCGAAAACTTTAGAAAAAACAGGTTAAAGAAATGGAACGGTAGTTGAATGGTTGAGATGGGTCACCCCTTCTTCAGCACAGGCTGAATGAGCGCATGTTTTCAACAAGAATGGAAGATTGAAGTAGAAAGAAAGAAACGAAATAGTTTACAATGGCAGAGTGCAAGCTCAGAAGCACAGGCTTTGAGAACCACAAGAGGAATTTCATCATTACCGTAAGGCTTCTTTGTGTTATTATCAGAGAGAGCAGAAATCACGTCTTTAGAAGAAATTGCAATTTCATTCGTAAATGAGTTGGAGGGGGATGAATTATGAATAATAGCTCCAGAACCGTCTAAGGTTGAATTAGAAGCAAAAGTTTGAGCGAAGAGTTCAGCTTTAGTAGAAAGCAAAACGTAGGTATGCCGTCAGAAAATACTAGAAATAAAATACTAGGGAAAGAGAAAGAAACAAAGTTTGAGTCGACATCCTTTTTTTTTTCAAAAATGCCAGAAAAGGCGTGAAGAGGAACCAGAAAGGTTATTGCATTTACTACTGAGAAATGAATTTTTGGCGCTAAGGAAAATATAATTTATACGATTCCGCTATGGAATAAAGTTGCATGAATTTGTAGAGTTTGAAGACGACGTAATCTCATAAGGCAGCATCACTGTGGCGAATAGGAAGAGAGCAAGCAAAGTTAAGCCAAGGTTTGATAGGTTTAGTTATTGTGAAAGAATATAGAATGTATGCTTCCATGCCTGAAAGAATCACCTCGATCATGCGCTCTGCAAATTCCGAGAAACCTCTCCCACGAAAACATTAATCATTCACTGGAAATCAGAGAAGTACAGCCAGTTATGAATATTATCGTCACGGAAGTAACATAAGCGCCTACTCACCAAAGGCGAGGTCGCTGTTACGGAAGACTTGAACAAACAGAACAAAGTACTGAGATAAAAAGGCGATCTGATGGATCCAGAAGAGGAAAGAATTTAACAGTGTAAGGAGAATGATAAGAAATTAAGAATAGATCAAGTATGTTGGGTTTATCACAAAGACTGTCCCTGATACGGATAAGGAGCTATACAAACTAATTAAGGTTATTCTTAATAGAAAAGTGGTAGGCGAGTTCACCAGCTGGATCATGAGAACTAGGTAAAGGTTGTTGTTGGTGGTGGTGAACTTTGAAATCATGTAAAATGACGATTCAGAGAAAGGAAAAGAGGAAAGGATATGCTCTATTTTGGAGTTAAGATAGTAGAAGAATTTTTTATAGTCTGTAGAGCTAGGAGATAAATAAGACAGAACAAATGAATTTAGTTGTAAAGTTGCAAGAGACCTTAAGCCATAAAGTGGAGAATTCATAACACTCTAAATTAGACACAAGAAAACAGGTAACATCGTTACGCACATAAAAGCGACATACGCCTTTGGATGAAAATTAAGTATAGAAACAATAGGAGGAAGCAGAGTAAGGTTTGCCAACTCCCAAGTGGTGATGAGGAAAGAGGCGGATGAAGGGCTATTTTTTAAAGCTATATGATTCGTCTAATTTTAATTTTTAAAAAGGTAAAGTAAGAGTAAGCGCTTGTATATTTGTGGGGTACATGTGAAGAAGGAGGAAGATAGGGGAGTTTTGGCACTACAATATATGACAAGGGTACACTAGAGACCCTCCGAGAAGTTAAACGTGAAAAGGAAGGAACCAAAGGCCAACCGAGTGAAACGGAATGGTCTAGCCCACCTTATCACCCCAGGGTTACTCTCATACCCCACAGTGCTATTCTCCTACCTATATATAATATATATATATATATAAAAAATAATATATATATATATATATATATATATATATATATATATATATATATATAATATATATATATATATATATATATATATATATATATATATATATATATTGCCCGTGTCGTCCTGGTGTAAATGTTTGAAATTAAAGATGCATCTGTTCATGAAGTGTTCCCTTTTTTATCTTAAAATTAGCGAAAATCAGTTAATGACACGAAATATCTTATTAGTCATGTTACAGTAAATTTTCAAATAATACTTCTTCAAAAATTACAAGCATAATGTTCTATCGCATTTAGTCCAATGTTAGTGCAGAAAAGTTCTGTTTTATAATGGCATAAATTGCCTTGATTTTAATACTGCATGAATGTATCCATCTCTTGCATCTGCTCCATGTACCATGCCAGATGATTCGGTTACCAGTTTTACGCATCTTTCCACTCCCTGTGAGTGGCACGGTATGGTGATATGATAAGGATGTTGCATAAAGTTATTCAAACTCTTCAACAGACAGTTTTCGTGTCATAGATGGCTCAACCTGCGCTGATCTATAGGAGGCAGTAGGTTTTTCAGTGTTTGACAACTGTCAGCGATGTGCGGTGGACGAAATTCTCTGATATAATGTTGACTTGGACCTGGTTGTTGCCTTATTGCCTTAATTGTATCGATAGCAACCTTTCTGTTTTCTTCATCATCGTCTGTTAACATTGCCAGTAGCACATTTTCTTGGTGAGCCCAGTAACCGTTTCTTTTGATGACAGGCAATGTTATACTGGCAATGTCTGGTGACAGCTGTCTTTGGATTTTGATCTGTTGCAGCAAATGCTTTGGACCATTAGTGCACCTGGGTCTACATTTTATTCGAAACCACGTTGGTGCATACCAAACCCCAACAAATTTCGCCAATGACTGCAATTCTACAATAGGTTGTGCTGTTGCCATGTAGAGGTGACAGATTCTACTGGCAGTAGAAACCCACCTTGCCAATGACATAATCCCAGGTTTTTCATGCATTAGATTCATGCATTTGTGCCGTCTACCGTGGCTCAAACGGTAGGGTGATTGACTCACGTGCTTGAGGGCGCCGGTTCGATCCCACTTCGGGATCCTAGGTATATACTACCTAGAAAAGTTCCTCTCCTCGAATAGGGCAATGCCCGTGAAATGTGAACTTAAAAAAAAAAAAAAAAAAAAAAAAAAAAAAAAGACCCTCAGTAACAACACCAGTTCTTATAGTTGTTACAATTCTGAAGAGGTATCCTACTAATGTCGTCTATGTCAACATCAGGAAGTGGGTCACCTAAGATGTTTTGGAAGACTGCAAGTGGAAGGGTCTCAATTGTAGTTAGAGCTTTGCAAACAGTCCCTTCCACTGAGTGGGACTTTCACTGGGACCTATGAGCCTTTTACACAGATGACACAGAGGGAGTTCATTCAAATGCAGACTGCACATGAACGACTACAGAAGTCTATCTAGTTGCTTCTTTAAAGATGAATTGCTCCACCTTTTGGCCAAGTGTTGACAGGTGTGCTGTCCGCTCCAACTACAATGATGCAGTCAACAATTCTCATTCTCAATAGCCTCACCTGTCCATCTGTCCACAGTAATGTGTTGAAGGTAGACAGTTTCATGCTCACCAACCACGACATAGTGATCTTCTATCCTTTTAATGCTGTACCACTTACTGCCTTTCTTTTCCTTAATCTGTGTGTTGTTTTTCCTGCCATCAAAAAACAATACAACTATTCCCAATTCTTCTCCTGTGTTGTTTTCGTCAGGCCTTTTCTTAGCTTTTCTCGTGCTATCCAGATTTTCAAAGGATCTATAACATTGGTCATGTTATCTGTACTGACAAATTCTACTGGCAGTAGTAACCCACCTAGCCAATGACATAATCCCAGGTTTTTCATGCATTAGATCCTTAACTAGTGCGCTGTACCTGTAGATGCTGCTTCTCTTTTGGACATTCCATACCTCTCTGCCTCTAGTGCAATGGAAGGGATTTGTGTTGTGTTCCGGCAAACACCAAGAGTAACGAAATCATCGTCATGTATACTTTCTGTCCCCTCATGATCAGGTTTTGAAACTGAATCTTCAATGGCAGTAGTGTCTGCAGACAGCACGGGGCATTCCTGCTTGAATCTTCTTTTCTTCTCATCAGATACTCTTTCTTCCATACGAGGCTTTCTTGCAGATGCAAGAAAGACTTTCTTTCTTCATCTTTTCAGTTACTTTTGTCTATTCTGCCAATTTACATTCTGCGAACTGATCTTTGGTCAACTAAAAAGTCTCTTTCTCGAGCTGGAATTTTCATTTCTTTTGCATAGTTACATGCAAGCAGATCCATGCATTGACATGCAATGTCAAACAATTCATTTAAATTGTCCAGAAACTGCTTGCATTCTCCGCACTAATACCATGCTCGGATGCTTTTGATCCTTCATATATCAGTCTCATCAGCTATGTTTTAACCTTTTTAAGTAACTGTGGTGGGATCCCATCTCGAATCCACAGGTCAACAAGAGCCTCACTTAACTGGGAATGACATCCTTATTGCTGGAATACTGATATTGTTTCAAGACAAGAAAATGTCTTGCAATCTGGAGACGCGTTGAAAGTTCAGTGGTTGTCAATTACTCCAGAGGGGGGCCAAACACAACATGACTTGCTGCCTTCCTTGTTATCATTTGACTTATGCTAGTACTTGAAATGTTAAAAAGAAATAATTTATATAAATCGCACTCAACTTATTTAGGGAATAAATGAACATTGTTCAATGTTCCTTTATTCCCTAAATAAATTGTTCATTGAACAATTCAGAACAAATAGCAACAGAACTATGCGATTGGCAATTTTTTAACAATTTCTCCGGTTTTTGAGATAGGCCTCAGGGAAAATATTTTTAATTGGATTTTCTCAATACCCTCACAGGCTTGAACGGAACTCTAGATGTGCAAGAAAATCGATTTCGACGATACGGGCTAATATATATGTGTTTATGGTAAATGTCTTGTTCCCCAGAACAATTTTTTTTCCTTAATATATCGAAACTACGAGAACGAAATGATCTGAAATCATTTTTTAAAGGTAAATTGAGCTGCGGAAAACGATTTTGGACACTAAAAAAAAACTTTTTAAAAAAAATCTTTTAAATTTTTTTGAAAATTTAACAGAGTAATAACTACGATCATTTAACAACACATTGTAGAACTTCAATGGCGTATTATCCATTGGCTCGCACTACCTGGTTGTTGCATCAGTGTCGGAAAGGAATTTTATGAAATTTGAATTATTTCGGAGCTTAAAAAAAAATTTAACAAAATAAAAATTTCTTAATATTAAACTAGGGTTGGCCGAGCTCCGGAATTTTCCGCACCGCACCGCACCGCACCACACCGCACCAACTGTCATTTGTTGCGCACCACACCGCACCGCACCGGAAGCAAAATGCGGTGCTCCGCACCGCACCGCACCGCACCGAAATCAGCGCACCACGCACCGCACCGCACCCGGTGCGTCGGCCAACCCTAGTAATATATATATATATATATATATATATATATATATATATATATATATATATATATATATATATATATATATATATATATATATATATATATATTGAAAATTTGGGAGGAAATTTTCAAAATTTGAGAGGCAACATCTCGAAAAGAACAAATAGCGTTGAATGAAGTATAGGAAGTTGTAGTTTTGTACCTCCTCTAAACAACTGCCGAAAATGAAAAAATAATTGTAGATGTTGATTTTTTTAAATTATTTTATTTTTATCTGGAAAGGTATTTTTTCCAAAATTTTTACTTCAGTTGGACAGAAAAGGACAATTTTTTTCCCTAAAGCATATATCAATAAACTTTACCTACTATTTTTAGTTAATAGAACTGTGAATACACAGTTCAATTTTCAAGCTATGTGGACCAGTGGTTTTTCCCCACTATCCAATTTTTTCAAGAGTAAAATTTCTGGAAATAAATCAAACCGTTAGAGATACAGAAAAACGTTTTAAGTAAACTTTTCTCAACGGGTTAAAATATATGTACCGTGCAAATTTCATAAAAATCGGAGAAGAATTAAAAAAAATATTTTAAGATGTCTTAAATAAACTTAAATATAGCAAAATGAAGTGGGGTATTAGGATACTGATTAAATTCAGATGAACCAATCAAACCCATTATCCGAAATTCGGAATTGTAATTTTATCCAAACCTCTCAAAATTAGAAATCTGCCATCCCACAATCTTCCTAAAGTCTGGAAATATATGTATATATAGAATCTGTCTTAAAGTAATGAATAAAAAAAATAAAAATAAATAATATAGCAATATATATATATATATATATATATATATATATATATATATATATATATATATATATATATATATATATATATATATATATATATATATATATATATATATATATATATATATATATATATATATATATATAATAATCTTACGGAACAGAAGATTATCGCAGGATACAATTATTCGGTGCGGTGCGCACCAGGCCCGCACCACGCACCGCACCGAACCGCACCGTTAATTTTTCTTTGCGCACCGCACCGCACCGCACCGCACCGCACCGTGTTGCTGAAATAGTCTTGCGCACCACACCGCACTGCACCAAAATGACCGCACCACGCACCGCACCGCACCCGGTGCGTCGGCCAACCCTAATTGAAACTACGAAGACGAAAACTTAAGAAATTTTTTTAAAAAATTTTTACATTACTATTACGTGCTGAAAGGACCAGCGTTCGCCAGGTTAGGCCTATTTGCTGGCCGTTAAGCCAGACTTAACCTAACCTGGACTTAAAGGTTAAAAGTACGCCTAACGGCCAGCAAATAGGCCTAACCTAGTGAACGATAGGTCTTTGCTATTAATGTTACATAACAATTAAATATATAATTAAAAAATATTTTCATAACTTTAATTAATTTAATTCACTTAATTTCGTAATAATTTTTTTTCTTAGCTCCGAAATAGCAATAAATTTGCTAAATTTCCTCTCCGACGCTGACGCAACAACCTGGTAGTGCGAAGCCAAACGCCATTGAAGACGTACGATAGGTTGTTAAATGATCCTAATTATTACTTAGTTATTTTTTTTAAATATTTTTGAGTTTTTAGTTTACAAAATCGTTTTCCACTCCTCAATTTGCCTTAAAAAATTATTTCACATCATTTTGTTTTCGTAGTTTCGATATGTTAAGAAAAAAAAATATTATGCGAAACAAGAATTTTACCATATATATATATATATATATATATATATATATATATATATATATATATATATATATATATATATATATATATATATATATATATATATATATATATATATATAATATATATATATCAAATTTAATTTTTAAAAGCCACTAGATTAAAATAGTAAAAGGTAAAGCACTAAATCGAGATAACAAAGAAGATTAAAAAAGAACATAACAAAGACAGAGATTAAAAAGAAAAACGGTCTGACGTTTCGGAACTGAACTTATCGTTCCCTCATCGGAGACGCTAATAAGAAGAAACAGGAGAGTGGAGACTTTTTAACACGTAGGAAGTACGATAAAATTCTGGTTTTCAAAATTTAATAAAAACAAACTAACTGGAGGTGGCTGGCGTAAGAAGATATTTTTTGAAAATGAATTTTAAAAAATTTCCAACTACATTATCAATTTCAAAGAAACCTGTAGAAATATTAAAATTTTTAGTATATTTTATAAAGAAAGACTCCACAAGTCTATTGAGGTTTTTTGAATTGGAAGGAAAAAATAAATTTAGTATTATTCCAATTTATTGCATGTTGTTGAGTGATATGAAGAAATATTGCATTACTATGGTTATACCTTCTGATGTCAGCCTTATGTTGTTCAATGCGTGTGTTGAGAGTTTTAATGGTTTCTCCGTAGTAGGCCCCTTGACAAGTGTCGCAAGGAACTTTGTAGACCCCCCCCCCTCCCGATTTTTCTATATGAGAGGTGGAATTCGAAATTAAGGAACAGGCTAACTTGTCGGGAAAGGTAAAAACACGTATGAAGTCAAAAAAGAGCAGCCTTACGTAGAAAAGAGGCAAAAAAGTTTTTACAGTCATGTTTAAAGGAAAAAAGTTATTCCAAAGACCTTAATTCCTACTTCGCATAACAACTTTAAACAAGAACCATTCCCGAAGATTTTCCAACTTATTTTGCAAAATCGTATAGCCTGCATCAATCATGAAATTAATTACTTTTTTACATTATGTAAAATTCAATATACAATACTTCAAGAAACTTTACCGTACTACATTTTCAAGTCTGGTGTCGGCCTTGTTAACTCTTATGTGCGGCGTAATTTAAATCGCTATAAACTATATTTAACCGATAAACTTGCACAGCTCTACAAAAATTCTATATGGACAACATTTTCTAACTCCAATCTTATTACGAATATGTCAGACTATCAACTCAATAACAATGAAATTGAATTGCTTGGTCTAGGCTTGGGTTTCTCTCCTGGCACATCAACAATTAGCAAACTACACATTTTGTCCTCGTTTAACGAGAACAAGTCCATATTCGCCTATAATTGCAAAAAAGCTCCAAACTAGCGATTCGCATTTCCCCAAACGTTTACACCTTGCCATTCGAAGTTTAAAATGTAATAAAAATATTGTTCGCCGGGCTGATAAGGGTGCTGGTGTTGTAATTTTAAATTACCGAGATTATATACACAAAGCCGAACTTATGCTTAATGATGTTGCCATATACGAAAAATTAAATGGTAATCCTTTAAACTCTCAAACTTACCTTTTTAAAAACTCCGTAAAAAATCTTCTCCCCCTGCAGATTTATAAACAACTCGCCGTCCATAATCCAACACTCCCGCATTTCTATGACATTCCTAAACTCCACAAAAATGGTGTCCCTCTTCGTTCCATCATAGCTTGTAGTAACGATAATTTTTCTAAACTTAACAAATGTCTCACCAAATCGCTTTCTCCGTTGCTGGGTACCATCTCCTCTTCCCACATAAAAAACACCCTACATTTTTTAAAGAAAAAATTGGCAATAGAATTCCTCATGACCACTCCCTTATTAGTTTTGGCGTAACAAGCCTATTCACTAATGTCCCTATTCCCCAATTTTTGGATTTCCTTACTCAAAAATTACTCAATACTGAACTCCCCATCCCACTTCTCAATTTCATTAAATTAATCGAGATTTGTATGAGGCAAAACGTTTTCACCTTTAATAATAAATATTATCGACAAATTTTCGGTACAGGCATGGGAAACAGCCTCAGCCCAATAGTTGCAAATTTATATATGGAATTTTATGAAACAAGACATAACCACACTCCCTCTATATAACAATATCCACTGTTGGTTTCGTTATGTTGATGACATTTTAGCCATAATTCCAAATGATTTTCCCAGTGCAACAATTTCTTACGCAAATGAATAGCTTAGTCGATTCTATCAAATTCACCTATGAGACTCAAAATAATAACAACATTCCGTTCTTTGATCTCCTTATATGCCAAAATGATACCAATCTTTCCTTCAAAATCTATAGAAAGCCCACTTCCTGCAATCAACTCCTGCACTCTTTTTCCGATCATCCCAATTATATAAAACAAAACATCATTTTCAATACTTTTTTCCGGGCTCTAAGATTTACAGATCCCGTTTTTATGGATGAAGAAATCACTTTTATATTTCACCAGTTTCTCTCCCTGGGATATACGCATCATTTCATCTCTAAGCAACACCATAAGGCTTCATCTCATTTTTATAATAACAATAGTCCAAAACCTCGCTCCCAACTTTCTAATAAACTTATATTACCTTATGCAGAATCCATTATAAAATTATAATATATATATATATATATATATATATATATATATATATATATATATATATATATATATATATATATATATATATATATATATATATATATATATATATATATATATACCTTCCTTCTTTTTTTTACCTTCTCACCCCCTGACCACCCCATGTTGAGGTGGCCACACTTCGCTAATGAAGCCTCCTGCCGCAGTCGGCCTCGTCCAGAGGTCCTTCAATGAAGTGATGCCCCAGGAGATTCTGGGGCGAGAGATGGAAGGACAGTGTAATAGAAAGTGTGATTCAGTCTCCGGGGCCATTCCGCATCTGGTACAAGTGGGAGATGCTGCCTGGTTTATTTTGAATTTGTGTTTGTAATGTTGTAAGTTTGGGTGGTGCCCACATCTCAATCTTGCTAGTGAGATTTGTGAGTGTCTTGGGAGGTTGCTGAAGTCGGGGTTTATTTCGGGAGGGGGGGTGTCAAGGATGTTGTTTGGAGGTCTGTTGATCATGTAGGAATGTGTTAGTTGAGTGTGTATATGTTTGGTTATTGTGGTATTGGGGGGAGGTGGGGGGATGTGATTTAGGATTTGTTTGTAAAAGGTACCGGTAGATGATGGAGGTTGTTTTAGTCTGTGTATGGTAGGTTGGAGGAGGGTATTGTGACATGGGTGTGTGGGTAGACGGGTTTTTGCGTAAAATTGAGTGTCTATCATTTCGAGGTGGTTCTTTATAGGTAGTATCTTGGTTTCATTATGTAGGTGTTGTTGAGGGGTTGTGGGTGTGCAGCCGGTGATTGTGCGAAGGGCTCTATTTTGCGTTATTTGGAGTGTCATTAAGTTTTGGTCGGCGAGCAAAGGGTGCCAGACAGGGGAGGCATAGTTGATGGTGGGGCGTATAAATTGTTTGTAGATGGCAATTGAGGTTTGTATGTTGTTGTGTATGTCAGTGTTGGCCACTGTTTTGAGGATGTTGAGTTTTCTGTTTGCGGCTGAGGTGGTATTTTGGATGTGCTTGGAGAAAGTGAGGTGTGTATCAAATGTTAGGCCGAGAATCTTTGGAGTTTTGTTGAGTGGTATGGGGGTGTTGTTTAGTAGGACTTGTGGGTGGATGTTGGATAGGTGTTTGTCTGTTGTTATGAGGGTTATGGAGGATTTGTTTGGGGATGCCGTCATCCGGTTTTCTGTCAGCCAAGTTTGGATTAGTGTTAGGTAGTCTTGTGTGATTGTTGTTGCGGTAGCGAGATTTTGGTGAGTGGTGGCAATAGTTATGTCGTCTTCGTATGAAGTAATGCGGGTGTGAGTTGTTTGGGGTTGCGGGAGGTCTGCTGTGTATAGGTTGAATAGTGTGGGGGATAGTATGGCTCCTTGGGGAACTCCGTTTCTTATGTTTATGGTCCGAGATTTTTGGCCGTTTTGTTGTATTTGGGCGGTTCTTCCTGATAGGAAGTTGGCTAGCCATTTCTTGATATTTGTTGGGATGTTGGATTGGAGGATTTTATGGATTAGATTGTGTCTCGGGACAGTATCGAAGGCTTTGTTTATGTCAATTGCTATTAATATTGTTTTGTGATATGGATTATGGTTTAGTCCGTTTATTATAGGTTGGATGATGTTGGTAAGTGCTGTGGTGGTGGAGTGGTTGGGTTTGAAACCGCGTTGGAAGTTTTGTTGTGGGATGAATTGGAGGATAGAATTTAGGATTAGTTTTTCAAGAAGTTTTGAGATGGTGGATAAGAGGGAGATTGGGCGGTATGAGGAGGGGTTTGATGGGTCTTTGCCAGGTTTTAGTTTAGGAATGATTAATGCTTTTTTCCATTGGGGAGGGATATAGTTGAGTTGGATGGATTTGTTGAAGATGGTGGTTAGGTATGTGGTTGTGTGGTTGGATAGGTGTTTTAGGTGAATATTTGATATGTTGTCTGGTCCTGTTGCTGGAGAGTTTTTGATAGTTTTAATGGTGTTTTGTGTGTTTGTGGGTGTGATGACGCTTAAGTTATTTTGATTATTGCGTAGTTTTTTCAGTTTTTTTATTATCTTCCTGTTTTGAGGGTGGGTTGGTAAGCTGCTTTGTTTAGCGAAATGTGTGGCCAGTTGGTTGAGGTGTTGTTTGGGAGTTAATGGGGTTTGTGTTGTGGGATTGGTTGGAGTTTCGTGAGTGGGAAGTGGGTTGTTTTTTGCGTTGTGAATGGTGTGGATTGTTTTCCAGACTCTTTTGTTGTTTGTGTTGTCCAAGTTTTTAACGAGGAAGTTTTGGTAGTTGTTGGTTGTGTGAGTTTTTATTAGGGTCGATATTTGATTGTTTAGGGTTTCTATTTGTGTTTTGGTGTGTTGTGTGGGGTTGTTTTGGAGTTTTAGTGCGTTTCTTTGTTTTATGAGAGAAGTGATTTCGGGGGTGAGGTTTGGTTCGTATTTTTTAATGTGACCTTTAGGGATGAAGATGTTGGCAGCTTTCTGGATTGTGTGGGTGAGATATTTGATTGCTGATTTGAGGGAGGATATGTTTGCAATTTCGTTTGTTGTGAGGTTTTTGTCAATGTAATTGGTGAAACCGGTCCAGTTTGCTTTTTTGTAGTTGGTAAATGTAGTTTTAGATTTGTGTGTGGGTTTGTTTTTGATGTGGTATTTTATAATTATTGGTAGGTGGTCGGAGTTTAGATCGGTTTCTGTGGTCCATTGTAGGAGAGGGTGAATGTTTGAGGAGCAAAAGGTGATGTCTGGGGATGTGGGGGATTGGTTGATTTGCGGGGGGATTCTGGTATGGAGGTTTTTGTTGTTTAGGATGTTGAGATGTTCCAAGTGTTCGATAATGTGGGTTCCTCTTTGGTCGGTGGCTTGGTTTTTGTACCAGGTCGGGTGGTGGGCGTTGAAGTCTCCGCATATCAGGAGATTAGGGAGGTTTGTTATTGTAGTAAGGTTAGGTAAGTAGTTCAATGGACAGTGTCTGGATGTATGGTGAGGTATGTATAGGTTTATTTTGTTGTGCGTAGTTTTGTTTATTTCTATTGAGAAGGTTTGAATTTTAGATGTGTTGTCAGTTTGCGTGTTAGCATGTTGAGAGGATGTGTTGGAGTAATTTGTATAGTTGTGAATGAGGGTTCATAGTTTGTGATAGTTGGGTGTGGTGCTGAGAGTAGATGGAGTCATATTTGTAGAAAGTTGGGGGGGGTTGGTTTGTTGGAAGGTGGGCTTCTTGTATAAGCGCAATGTGGATGTTGTGTTTGTGTAGGAATGTTTCTAGTTCTTTGTGTTTGTTGTGGAGGCCGTTTATATTGATTTGTAGGATATTTATTGTAGAGGTGTGGGAATTTTGATTGATAGGGTTTAAAGTGGTTGGGGGGTGCAAATTTGACATTTCCAGTTGTGGTTTGTAGGTGGGAGTCTTTGAAATGGGGAACATTGTCTGTGGATCCACTTGTGACAATTGTTGCATTTTATGGAGTCCCTCCTGACTATTTTGCTGCAGATCGGGCACTGCCAGATTACAGGCCCCGGATTTTCCTCTATGTCGCCGGCTTTTAGTAGGAGGAGGAGGAGATACGCCAGCCTAATCTCCTCCTGAAATGGAAAAATGGAAAAAGAATGGTAGGAGAATGTTGAGAGATAGATTTGAAAGATCTCGGATATATATATATATATATATATATATATATATATATATATATATATATATATATATATATATATATATATATATATATATATATATATATATATATAATATATATATATATATATATATATATATATATATATATATATATATATATAATAATGCAATTTTTTCTCGTTTCCAGAAATCGCTCAAGCCTTCCTGAGTCATTATGAAAAAATCAACAGTTGTTATCCTTCTGTCGCAAATTTCCTTTATGGTGGTATTTTATTACTTAGTTGTAGACGTTAATGAAAAATATATTTTAAACTCAAATACCCAAAGATTAATAGATAATAATGAGCACTTTAAAAGCAGCCCTCATAAAGTGGCATTAAACGAAGGTTTCATAGATGACTTGCAAGATTTTTCAGATCTTGACATTTTTGAAAGTGATAAATCTGAATTTCTAAAGTTGGAATCTGAATGCAATTTCGATCACAAAAATTCGATATTTTTCGTAGAAGAATTTTTTAACTCAAACTTTAAGCCCAAATTTCTGTGCTCGATCGAATCTGCATCTTTTGTTCACCCAAATCTATCAATTGAGGTTATGGTTATGTCACCGAAGCTTCAGTTGACTAAAACAATAAAAATACTTTTGAAAAAGCACAAGAATATTCGTTTCATGTTCTTAAACGCAACAGAATTTTATAAAGATTCTCCTCTGAAAGAATGGTTTTTCAACGGAACTTGGAAACGGACTAAATATCCACAAATGAATCTTGGAGATGTTACCAGGTATTAAATTAATTTTTCTTCCATATAGCAGTATATATATATATATATATATATATATATATATATATATATATATATATATATATATATATATATATATATATATATATATATATATAATTATTCAGTATTATCAACAATCTGGAAAAGTTGATTATTGAATCTAAACACATCCCAGATCGTCATGACCAATTTTCAAAATAGCTAGACTTGTGCCTCACCACTACTTCTCGTTTTGTACACCATTTTCACTTCTATCAATAACTCTGACCGCAATCTTGTAGCTCTGAAGTTTAACACTTTCTCTCCAGCAGCTTTACTCTGCTTCAAAACACACTTTCTGGCACTTTGATCGAGCTTTGTCACTAGTGATGCTTCGGTGTCAGCTGAAAAAGTGGAAGCCGTGATCGCTGATGTGATTGGCAGGTTCATTCCCTCTTCAACTAAATCAATCTCTCCCCAAAATTCTTGATTCGATGGCAAGTGCTCTTGTGTCTTTCAAGAGAGAGACAGTGCTTATCGGTCGTAGAAAAACTCTTTCTGCTATCACTCTTACTAATTTCCATTCTGCTCGGAATCGTTGCAATGATATTCTTCGAAGAGAAAAGCGTACTTTCACTAAAGGAAAGTACCGCTGACCCTTTTGTTTCTCCTACTGATTAAAATTTCTGGCCTCTTGCCAAAAATATCTAACAACTTCTGCAGATTCTCTTTTCCTCTTGTTAATTTGCTCTGATTTATCTGTAGCTAAAACTCCTGCTGGAAAGGCCTTGGCCTCCTTTTTTAATGTAAATTCTTCCTTGGATGATTCCCGTATCCTTAATCCTACTCCATCTTCTCTTAGGTGTCCTATGTCATTACCTGTGATTTCATATGATCAGGTGCTTGGGATTCTAAAATCCTAAGAATGCTGGAAAGGCTAATAGTCTGGATGACATTCCTTCCGTGTTTTGAGGGAGTTTGCTTCCAACCCTGGCTCTTCACGTTCAACTCTACTCTCTGTATCTTCATTAATACTAATATTTTTCCTCAGCATTGGAAGCATGCATATGTTCAGCCGATCCCGAAGAAGGGTAGCCGCTCTGAACCTTCCAACTATGGTCCTATGGAACTTACTTGTATTCTATCTATGAAGCTATTCTAAACTTTCATTTTCCGAATCATTTGGATTTTCATTGTCTTCTCCCATATCATTAGTATGGTTTTCGATGCCTGAGGTTTACCGGTGGCATACTTTTCTATCTTTCCCATGCGTCGCTGCTTTCTAAGCTCCCCTCCTTTGGGTGTCTTCTTTCTCTTTGTCAGCTCATGTCTAGCTTCCTTTCATATCGCTCCATATCAACTGTTGTTGATGGAGCACTTTCCTCTTTTATTCCTATTAATTGTGGTGTTCCTCAGGTTTTTGTTCTATCTCCTAATCTATTTCCCCTTTTCATCAATGACCTCCTCAGCTGCACTTTCAACTCTGTTCATTCCTCTCAATTATTCTACTCATTCTAAATTTGCTCCCCCTTTTGTTTCTAGAATTACTTCTTGTCTTCCATTCTCCTATTTATATTCTTGCCAATCCTGAAAGCTATTTCTCGATGGGGCCACAACAACCTTGTGAAATTAAAATCTCTAAAAACTCAACTTCTTCACATCTCCCTCTCTAAAGCACCTCCAAACTTTCCTATCTTCTTCAACAACTCTATTCTCTCACCTGTGAACAACGTAAGCATTCTTGGTCGTAGCATAAACAGCAAATTATCTTGGAAATCTAATATCACAACGGTTGCTAAAGAGTCTTCAAAGAAGCTGGGGCTTCATTCAGGTTGAGGGATTTTTTTCTTCTGATCAGTTACTCTAATTACATTAGTCTGCGTCGTTTTTGATAACATATAATTTAAGTGATTCCATATCAATTTCTCATGTTGAATTCAAATTTGCAATGTGTTTTTGCACATCAGGTTTTTTTTCCCAACAGAATATTTTATTTTAATCCACTTTTTCCAATTTTAATGCTGGTTTTTGTTCCAGCACTGTAATATTTTTATTTTTTCAAGAAATTTTCTTACATAACTATATTTCATATTAAAAAGTTAACAGAGAACTGTGTGTTATAAGATTATTTTAGCTATTTTTTAGTTTTAAAATATTTATCATGAATAAAAGTTGAAAATATAACCTCGCCTCTTGTTCTTAATCGAAACTCAAGTGATTGAGTATTCTGGTAGCAAAACAAGAAACTCCACTCCTCGTTATTGTCTCTATCCTCAGCTTTGAGCTAAAGGCCAATGTTTTGGGCATGTACGCAACGAGTCTTTGTTTTCGTGTTTCTGATTAAAATTCTTCAGAATTCTCTATTATATGACATAAGATTACTTGCGAATGTACGAATAAAAACATCTGTTCTACACATATGTCTCGTAACTTAATTAAGAACTTAAATTCTTCGACTTTTTAAACATCAAAATAGTTTCTGACTACTTTTTCTTATTCTGAAATCATTATCCTTGGTGGTTTGAATGATCATCATCGTCACTGACCTTCCTCTAATTTTCAAAATGCAAAAGGTGAACTTGCCTAGTTTACTATATCCAAAATAACCTCCAGAGATGATACAGTCTTGGAGATGCACCTAAAATATTAGACTTATTTTAATCTTCCAATCCTTCGCCTAATACCGTTAAACTTTCTCCCAACTTCTAAGTTCCTCGGTCATCTTATATTTGTATCTCGTTCTATTTTTTTCAAATTTTTCGCAGGTAAAAGCCCTCGCTTGCGACTAGGAAAGGTTTTTAAGACTTTAACACAGCTTACTAGTTGGAGTAGCAGAATGTACTATTCAGTTGATTTTCTGTGACATGGAGATGTGAATCCTATGTTTTTTACATTGAACCAAAACTAATAAAGTTTTATTTAACTCTAAGTTATCGCACTATTTGCTTCAATTGCTCTGCCTTAAATTTAACTCCACAATCCTGAGAAATCTATTTTTCATTATACCAGCAATTCTTTACTCCATCTGACGCTCTTTCCAGCATTTTGCAAAAATAAAAAAAAAAAAAAAAAAAATAAAAAAATAAAAAAATAAAAAATAAAAAATAAATCTAATAAAATTTTGCTCTTTCTTCTTCCCGTCCTAGTTTCAACGCTACTATTTTGCCTTCTACTAAATCTGAACTTTAGCTCAAACATTTGTCTCCTTTATGAATCAGATTATTCTATTAGTGTTTCTCCTTTTCCACCCCTCTTCATTTTTTTGACATCTAACATTGTTATTTCTCTCTCTCTCTCTCTCTCTCTCTCTCTCTCTCTCTCTCTCTCTCTCTCTCTCTCTCTCTCTCTCTCTCTCTCTCTCTCTCTCTCTCTCTCTCTCAGCCTAACACTAAGAAGTGAATGGTCATGATGGTGTCTCTACTGTGGTTTTTAATACATGTACTTCTATGCATCCTCTCTACCTTGGTAAAATGTTGATAAAAGAGTACACTCATTCATACTTTGACGAAAATGAAAGATCCCTCTCAACACTCTCCCTAACCTTCGTACTATTCTTTTAGCTTTTGCATTTCTCAAGTTTTCAAATCTATTCTTAACAGGAAGATTTTAAAGCATTTAAATTTTTGTAATCATATCTGCCACCAGTGTGACTTCAGTAAAGAACACTCGACTAGTCTTGCATGGAAGACCTTTAAATTGAGCCTGTGCCTTTAGGGCAGCGACGAATTGTCTCAAATAACCTAACTCCCCCCCCTCCCCCCCGACAATCTGAGAATTTACCTTATTTATTATTATACATTTTTAAAGACTTCCACCAACCAGAATGATTCATGTTTTCAATTTTATTTTTATCAAATTTATGTGCTTTAAATCGATAGAAACAATAATCATGTTAAATTAATGCAAAATTTTTGAAAGAAATAATTTAATATATAATCCAGTTAGGAAAGTTTTAAAAATGCTTCTTGAAGTTTTATAATAGTTTTGTGTTTTAACTGAAACAAAAGTACAATGACAGCATATATATATATATATATATATATATATATATATATATATATATATATATATATATATATATATATATATATATATATATATATATATATATATATATATATATATATATATATATATATATATATGAGTTGATAATAAAAACTTTACCGAATTGCATAAAATACGACCTAAAAAAGCCTCATTTATCATCCCCAGCACCACAGAAAAAAAATCGTTTTAATTAGAGAAATTCAAACTGATAATTGAAATATCATCTTTTATCTGACACTTGCATTTACTTTAATATAATTTTATATATATGAATATTATTATGCAACATATAGGATAATTACTTTCCATTTGAGGCTACTGAGATAAGAAAATTCGGATTCTTAAATTATTAAAATTTAATTACATCGTTGTGTGATGGAATGGTTATAATGAATTAAGATTGAAGGCTGGGATGCATATAGACCATCAACTACAAAGATTTATTTAAAAATATTTGCATCATCCGACAACAATGAGCAAGATAGCAAACAATAAAAACTCTGTACAGGTGAAGGCCGTGGGAAGGAGCTATATCAGTTCAGCTCTGGTAACGTACAATAGCTATGAAGCGAGAGCCAAGATAGAAAGTACTGAACAGGATGGTTTAATGTGATAGTGACGAAGACACTTATCACTAATTGAATATGAGAAACTTCCTAGTTAATTTTACTAAAAACAAAGTAAAAATTGAATTTGAAAATCACAAGCTGAAGAAGTCTATGAAAAAGGAGCCCGAAGAAAATGTGGCTCATATTCTTCTCTCGATTGTGTCGACATTGCTATAGTTCAATTCTGCTGAGTAGAGTGAAGGCGACTACAACTTTTTGAAACTTTCTCTCATGCGAAAAAAAAGTAAAACTATCAAAACATTCATCTCATTAATTTTGAAATAAGCAAATAAAGTCTTTTTTTTTTATATATACAACAAATAAAAAGGAAAAATTAAATTAATATCCCTCTTTCCATTTCTTAATTCTTTTATAAAATCTGACAAGCTTCAGGTTTGTATCATGATTCTCCTATTTTAAATCTAATTGTGTTTCAGGTAAGACAAATTGTTAAGAAAACTCTCGAAATCGACCCTGTTTTTGCATCACAGAAATGAATTGAAATAAATTATAGTCCCTCTTGAAATTTTTTCATTACTTTTCATTTTTATAAGCTTCAAAGTTCAAGCCAACTGTAAAGATTTCATTTTGCTATATGATTGTGGAAGACGCTTGCCTATGATATATATATATATATATATATATATATATATATATATATATATATATATATATATATATATATATATATATATATATATATATATATATATATATATATATATATATATATATATTTCACTACTAGTCTTTCTCTCTATAAATAGGCTATCTTCGCACCTATTGGTAACTCCAACCGCAATCTAATTTGTTCTTAATTTTCATGCTTTCTCTCCAACTGCTCCACCCTGCCCTAAGCTTGTCTTCTGACACTTTGATCGGGCTTACTGGGGGGATTTGCGTTGCTTCTACGCTAACTATTCCTGGAGTGACTGTTTTGTCTCTGAAGAAGCTTCGGTCTCTGCCGATAAGGTAGGGACGTAATCGTTGATGGGATGAGCAGGTTCATTTCTTCTTCAACTAAATCTTTATTTCCTCAAAATCCATGGTTCTATCGTGCTTGTTTCTCGTGCCATTCAGGCTAGAGATCATCGCTTATCGAGAGTGAAAAAATTCTCCTTCTCCTATCACTCTCGCTAATTTTCATTCAGATCGAAATCATTGCAAGGATATTCTTTGACGAGCAAAGCGGACTTTCACCAAGCGAAAGTGTGCTGAGTTCCCAAATTTTCCTACTGAAAATTCTTTCTGGCCTCTTACCAAAAACACTTTCTGTAAATCTTCCTTTCCTCCTCTTACTCGCTCTGATGGTTGGTTCTGTTGCTAACACTCCAACTGAAAAGGCTAATCTCTTCGGCCTCCTGTCCTCTTCTAATTCAACCCTGGACGATTCCGGAAATCCTCCTCCAACTTCTTCTCCTCTCAGGTGTCCCATGACTTTACCTGTGATTTCATTTGACCAGGCGCATGGACTTCTGAAGTCTATGAACGTTAGGAAGACAAGCGGCCCGGATGGCATTCCACCCAGAGTTTTAAGTGAGTGCGCCCCTGAGCTGGCTCTGTCCCTCGTTCAACTTTTTTATCTATGCATCAATACTATTTCTTTCCATCAATGTTGGAAGCGCGCATTAGTCTAATCTATTCCGAAGAAAGGTAGCCGTTCTAATCCTTCCAACTATCGCCCTATAGCTTTCATTTGTATTCTGTCTAAGATCTTTGAAACCCTTCTCAACTCTCACTTCTTAGATCATCTGGAATCCCATTCCCTTCTTTCTGATCATCAGTATGGCTTCGGCATTTGAGTTCTACTGGTGATATACTTTCCTATCTCACAGATCTATGGTCTTCTGCCCTTAGAGACCATGGGGAGACTTGCGTGGTTGTCGCTTGACATATCTTAGGCGTTTGACCGGGTATGGCATGCGTCACTGCTTTCCAAGCTCCCTCCTTTGGGGTTCCTCCTTCTCTTTGCTTACTTATGTCTAGCATTCTTTCTAATCGTTCCATTTCATCTGTTATTGAAGAAGCGACTTCTTCCTTTCCTGTCAATAGTGGAGTTCCTCAGGGTTCTGTCTTATCTCCTACTCTTTTCTTACTTTTCATTTATGATCTTCTCAGCTGTTCATCTAACCCTATTTATTCATATGCCGATGACTCAACCCTCCATTCTTCTACTCATTTCAAATCTGCTCCTTTCTTTGCATCTAGAGTTGCTTCTCATCTTCATCTTTCTGATTCCATTCTTGCATATCTGGATAGAATTTCCCAGTGGGATCGTCTTAACCTGGTGAAATTCAACTCTTTAAAAACTCAACTTCTAGAAATCTCGCTCTCAAATACACCTCCTAACTTTTCTATTTCTTTCGATGTTTCTCCTATCTCTCCTGTTGACAATATAAACATCCTTGGCCTTCACATAAATAAAAAAATGTCTTGGAAACCTCAAATCACAATGGTTGCTAGGACGGCTTCAAAGAAGTTGAGAGTTCTGTTTAGACTGCGAGAATTTTTTTTCCTCGCAGTTACTCCAATTATACAAGGGTCTCATCCGTCTTTGTATGGAGTACTGCTCTCATATCTGGGGTGACTCAGGTTTCACCCGTCTTTAGGATTAGGTTGAGTCAAAGTCTAAAGACTTATAAACTCTTTCGCTATTTCTAATTCTCTTGACTCTTTATCTTTGCGATGTAGCTTTGGTGCCTTGTCTCTTTTCTATAAGTACTACAGCTGCAAATGCTCGAGGAAACTATCCTCTCGTATACCTCCACCTTTACTGCGCCCTCGCAGCACAGGGGGTGCAATTTCTCGCATCAATTTTGCGTGGAAATAGGCAACACCAAGATTGTCCTCTGTGGTGCCTCCTTCTTTCCTTACCACCTCTGCTTTGTGGAACTCTCTCCCATCATGTCTTCTGTTTCCTTCCAAATTTAATCTCAATTTCCTTTAAAGCCCGCGCCTGCCCTCACCTAAGAAATTCGCGTTAGGTGGGAAATAAAGGGGTGGATTTTATTTTTTTGCATTTTGTACTTCATTTTTATTCTTCCAACACCCCCTCCTTGAATAAGGCTTTGACTGTGAGTGGTGGTGATGTGTAAATATATATATATATATATATATATATATATATATATATATATATATATATATATATATATATATATATATATATATATATATATAATATATATATATATATATATATATATATATATATATATATATATATATATATATATATATATATATATATATATATATATATATATATATATATATATATATATATATATATATATATATATATATATATATATATATATATATATATATATATATATATATATTCCAGAATCCTACTCTTGTGGAAATATGGAGGAATCTATTTGGATCTGGACGTAATATCTATGAGGTACCTAAAACACGAAGAGAATTTCTTTGGCATTGAATATCCGTACGTCAATTCAGCTGTGATGGGTTTCAGGAAACGGCATCAGTTCCTTGAAGAATGTTTTCGTTTCATTTCAAGTGAAACTGATTTACAGACTTGGGGAATTTACGGTCCTACTCTCATTACGAAAGTCCTGAAGGAAAGGTATATATATATATATATATATATATATATATATATATATATATATATATATATATATATATATATATATATATATATATATATATATATATATATATATATATATATATATTTCAAATCTGCTTTCTCTTTTCCTTTAAAAGTTGTTTCTAGCCTTCAATTTTCCGATTCTATTCTTATCGATCTGGATGGGATTTCTCGGTGGGGTCACAGCTACCTTGTGAAATTCAACTCTTTTAAAAACTCAACTTCTTCATCTCCCTCTCTAAAACACCTCCTAACTTTCTTATCTCCTTCGATGGTTTCCCTTCTCACCTGTAAATAACAAACATTGTTGGTCTTAACATAAACAATAAATTGTCTTCGGAAACCACATATCACGATGGTTGCTAAGGAGTCCTCTAAAAAGTTGGGACTACTATTCAGGTTGCATGAATTTTTTGTTCTCAACAGTTGCTTCAACAATTAGCCCTTGAATGAAGTATTTTTTTTTTTAAATTTGAGGGGAAGGGGATAGGTTTGAGTTTAGGGATAAAAGTCTAATAAACTGTCCCGTATTTTCAAACTCTCTTGACCCTCTATTTCTGGTCACGAGATGTATGAGCACTCTCTCTTTTCTATGTTTACTACAATGGTAAGTGCTCGAGGGAATTGATCTCTCGCATTCCATTATCATTGCTTCTTCCTTCGAAGCACAAGGGGTGTCATGTTTTCGCAAGAATTTTGTGTGAATACTTGAAACTCCAGACAACAGTTAAAACATATAAAAAGTGTTGCGAGCGCCTTTGTGAAGCATTGTAATATGGCAAGATATCCTATGTGCCATCGGTTATGACGTCAACATGTATGTTAATGCGCCCACTCACACCTGTACCTGACACTGTGACGTTCATAGTATGTGTCACCATGACTCCGTGATGTCATCCAAATTTCCATCATGATTTTTCTTGATCACGTGTATCCGAAGCTATCTTAAATTTCTTGACCATTGGATTCACCTCAATCTTGGGTTTTTCTTCCACCATGTGGCTTCTCCGCTATATTGAAATTTTGACCATATGGCCCCGTCTCCATCTTGAATTCTTTTTTTGACCACGTGGTTTCCAGCTATCTTGCAATTTTCATCCCTTTTTCTTTAAATAATTGGCCTCACAGTTGCGCCATCTTTTGAGTATAAAAATGGACCTCTATCATCACCAAAAGAGAATACGAACCTAACTTCATCGAGACATGGTTTTAAAACCCAATCTTTCAAATCTAATTTCCATCACTCTAACCACTGGACCCCCGACCTCCATTCACCGGAGGACACAAGTTGTTCAATTTTAGTTTATCTTTAACCTCCTTCATTATTCTCCTATATTCATTTGTAACTTGAAATAATATTTTAATTTATTTATTATATCATCACGAAATCACGCTTTTCATCATCTTTGCATCATATTTTGACATTATTACGTAATATTTTCGCACAGCGCTATATATATATATATATATATATATATATATATATATATATATATATATATATATATATATATATATATATATATATATATATATATATATATATATATATATATATATATATATATATATATATATATATATATATATATATATATATATATATATATATATATATATATATATATATATATATATATATATATATATATATATATATATATATATATATATATATATATATATATATATATATATATATATATATATATATAATGTTACCATATAAATTTCTTTTTCATATTATTATGATGTAATCAGCATTCACATGACTTTGAATCCTACAAAGTAGGATTCAGAATCGGAATCAAATTCAGAACCCGTATAAACATACGTACACACATGATACTGAATATAACTAAATAAATATATACGGCACAGAAGTTATGACCTCTGGAAGAGAGATTGTTTATTCTGTTTGTACAGAACTAGGAATGTTCAACAACATTATTTGAAATGATGTTAGTGACGCTGGTATTAACACATTGAACGAAGGAATTTTCCCCTATACCAACACTAGGAAGCACATCAATTTTACACCATGTGTATGTTGACCCGTGGGGGGGAGAGTTGCACTTTTTTTTATAAATTTTCTCAATATATAATAAAAAAAAAAACAAGAAAAACTTAAAATAAATTTTAAAAAAAACAAAAATTCCATCATTTTAAGGAGCTGTATGAGAGGAACCACCCCAGATATGTGAGACGTATTCCATACATGGGCGAGCAACATCCCATATAAAGAGTAAGCAACTGGGGTGTTTGAGGAAATTACGAAGGCTCTTTAGAACACAAAAGCTATTTGAAGCTTGTTAAGAAAAAAAGTAATGTGATCCTTCCAAGAAATATACCTAGATATAGATACAATCAGAATATTAAGGATAGACGAAAGTTTGATTTGTGCATTTTCAAAAAAAAATATCATTGTTGTGTGGAAGGTTGTGTCGAGTAGACATACGGAGGAATTGAGCTTTTGACGCATTGAAAACAATCATACTTTCTCTGCTCCAATTTGAAATACGAAAAAGATCAAAGGTTAATTGCCCCAAAGTTATTATTCTTGCGTTAGCTAACTGCTGTTGGGAAGGACGTCTTTCAAAGTGAAAGGAGTAATGAAGGATGGAGTCACTAGCATTAGAGTGGATAAGTTATGGAGTAATAGAGAAAAGGTCATTAATGGTAAGTAGAAACTGTGCAAAATGCAAGAAAATGAGTGAGAAGGGAACTCAGAAAGATTATTACCTTTTTTTACGAAAAAAAAAGTTTTGGGTGTTGCAGAGAATAGATTTTACACAATTCCGGGATGAAATACAAGTTGCGTGTGTTTCTGGAGTTTGAAGACTACAGTAATTCCTGAAGGCAGCATCATAGCTGCGAATATCGAAAGAACAAGCAGAGTTAAACCAAGAGTTCTCAAGCCCCTGAATTTCGGTCACGAATTAGAGATGAGGACTGGAAGGAAAAAAAGTGATGTTTTACAAAGTGGAAATTGGATAGAAGACCACGAATTTAAAAAATAGACTTTGCATCCTGATCGTTCACAAACTCACAAGGGGTTATGAAGGAAAGGGTGGATGAGGGGTTATTATTATAAGCCGCCCACTTCAGGCTTATCTGAAGCTACTGTTTTGGATGCCATAATTATTATTTTTTTAAAAAGGATGTATTGTATGTAATAGTGTTTATATTATGTGAAAGGATAGCCTACTCCATGTAGAAAAGTGTGAAAGATGAGCGCAAAAATATAAACAAATATATATTTGTGAGAGACAGAGAGAGAGATTGAAGCGAGATAGACAGGACAGATAGAGTGGGATTGTTTAAAAAGCCGTTTAAAAAGACCTAAATATATTATATAATTTATTTAAAAACCTGATGTTGTGTTTTCTACGCTTTAGTCAATAGAAGGCGGTCTTGTTGTGTTAGTCAACTTAAAAAGTTCTTTTGCATTTTCACAGTCTTCCAAAATCACCAAAGAAGCTTCTGACCCTATTAAAAATTC
>SEYY01020496.1:0-7500 GCA_009176605.1 Armadillidium nasatum | reverse complement strand
TATATATATATATATATATATATATATATATATATAATATATATATATATATATATTAGTATATATATATATATATATATATATATATATATATATATATATATATATATATATATATATATTTCACCTCTGCTGGGCAAAGACCAGTCTACTAAAATTTTCACCACAGTTAGGGAAAAATCGGAAACCTGGTCAAATTAAAGGCCGATATGTCCCGATACACGGCGTTTAAATGTGTGTAAGTCAAAAGAAGTTGGGAAAACAGATAAAGGGAGCGTGTTCCAGACTTTACCAGTAGAGTACATGTAACATTGAGTATAGCTGATATGTCTGGGGTCTGAGAGTAGGACAAACAAAGGATGAGATTGTTAGAAAGGCGTGTCGCACAAGCTCTTCTCAGTGGAGGAGGTATGCGACGAGAGAGTTCAGAAGAGCAGTGTCCGTTGCAATAGCGATAATAAAGAGAGAGTGATGCAACAATTTGAAGGGTAGAAAGGGATTGGAGTGAGTTATTAAGAGCATGAGAGTTGATGAGACGAAAAGCCCTAGACTCCACCTTCTCAAGGAGAGCTGTATGAGTGGAACCACCCAGATGTGTGAAGCATACTCCATACAGTGGCGAACGATACCCCTATACAGAGCAAGCAACTGGGGTGACGTGAAGTAATTCTGGAGGCGTCTCAGAACACCCAACCTCTTAGAAGCTTGTTTAGAAAGAGAAAAAATGTGATCTTTCCAAAAAGATCACGAGAAAATGATACGCCGAGAATATTAAGAATATATGAAGATATGAATTGTGTGTTTTCGAAGAAGACTTCATAGTTGTGAGGAAGATTGTGTCGAATAGAGTTTTTGAGGCATTGAAAACAACCATGTTTTCTCAGCCCCAATTTAAAATACGCGAAAGATCAGAGGTTAGTTGCTCCAAGGCTACTCTTCTCTAGTCTAGTAGCTGCTGTTGGGAGGGACGTCTTTCAAACTGGAAGGAGTAATGAAGGGTGGAGTCATCAGTATAGGAATGGATAGGAGATGAGATAATAGAGAGAAGGCCATTAATGAAAAGTAGAAAAAGTGTTGAGGATAGGACAGAATCCTGAAGAACCCCGCTATTAATAGGTTTAAAGGAAGAACTGTGGTGGCCGTCTACAACAGCTGCTATAGAACGGCCGGAAAGGAAATTAGAGAGAAGATCACAGAGAGAAGTTTGGAAATCAAAGCTTTGTGCCAGACACTATCGAAAGCTTTCGATATGTCTAGTGCCATAGCGAAAGAATCACCGAGTACAGAGCGACAGCAAATACCGATGAGCGGAGGATTAAGGGTTAGAGAGAAGGAAAACAATATCACCAGTAGAGCGTTTCTTACGAAAGGCATACTGGCGATCAGATATAAGATTAGAAGAATTGAGAGGTTTCCAAATCTTCCTGTTAAGGATAGATTCGAAAACTTTAGAAAGAATGGAGGTTAAAGAAATGGGACGGTAGTTAGAGGGTTGAGAGGAGTCCCCATACTTCGGTACAGGCTTAAATGTTCGCACGTTTTCCAGCAAGAAGGGAAGGTAGAAGTAGAAAGACCTAGACGAAATAGTTTACCAAGGCAGGATGCAATCTCTGAAGCACAAGTTTTGAGAACCACAGGAGGAATACTATCGGGACCATAGGCCTTCTTAGTATTAAGCTCTGAGAGAGCTGAAATGACGTCCTTAAAAGAAATTCTAATTTTAAGCATAAATGAGTTGGAGTGGGTTGATAGAGGAGATATAGCTCCGGAATCGTCTAAGGTTGATTAGAGGCAAAGAAGAAGGTAAACAGAAGTTTTGCCGTCGAAGATGCTAAAGGAGGGAAAGAGGAAGAAACAAAGTTAAAGTTGACATTGTTTGAAAAATGCCAGAAAGAACGTGAAGAAGAGGAACCAGAAAGATTATTGCATTTTCTACGAAGAAAAAAGTTTTTAGTGTTACGAAGGCTAGAGTTTACACGATTCCGGGATGAAATATAAGTTGCGTGAGTTTCTGGAGTTTGAAGACGACGGTAATCCCAGATGGCATATATATATATATATATATATATATATATATATATATATAATATATATATATATATATATATATATATATATATATATATATATATATATATATATATATATATATATATATATATATATATATATATATATATAAGAGGTGTTGCACTTTTAATTTTTGTTGCAATTTCGACAATTCTAGTCCGATTTTATTTGAGTTTTTGTGTTTCTCTTCTGTAACACCTGTTCATAAACAGGGCTCCTACTTTTTATAAGAAGAATCCTTATAATTTCGTCTTTTGAAGAAATTTAAATCACAGCTCGATTGAGCATTTGTGAAAAGTGAAAAAGAAGCTCGGATGAGCATTTGTGAAATTTTAATAAGAAGCTTGATTGGGCATTTGGGAAATTATAAAAAGCTTTATTGAGCATTTAGGAATTTTGATCTAAAGCTTTGGTTTTATTTCTAAGCTATATTGAACATACAATAATTGAAAATGAATACAGAAGTCATTACTTCAGTATCCACACTTCTTCAAGAAATGGAAACTTCTATCTCCAGTAACGCGGAGATAGTAGAACAAACCCTCAAACCCGAGGAAATGAAGAAAAAAATTGAAGAAGTAAAAGAGAAGTTATCCACTTTCAAGATAGCGAGAGCAGTAGCAAAAAGAAAGGTTACTCTCCTTTTCAAGCAACTATTGAAAATAATGCAAAATGACGGAAACAATTCACCTCTTTTATCGTTTATGCTGGAAGAAGTATCGTCTAGGCTTCTAGAGATGCGTCAATATGACGTAGAAATAGAGGCTTTAAAATGCCCCTCTGGTCTTCTCAAATATAAAAACACCTTGCTTAATGAGGAGATAGGAAGTGCGTCTCACTATCATCTACAACAACAAAAGATTATGAGAGAGTTTCATACATCAACTGAAAATGCATCTTGGCATTCGTCAGCCTCCGTTTCTAATCCTCAAGAGAACTTAGTGAACCAATCGGAGGTACAATCCATATTGAGAGTAATAGCCGTCAAGCAAGAGTTCAAAATACCTTCATTTAAAATGTAAAACTTTTTCTGGAAAATCAGACTGTTTAAAATATCGATCGTTTCTTCTCTCTTCTCTCATCGGAAGACGACGAGACTTAAGTGACGCCTCAAAACTTCAATATCTAAAGTCTCATCTTTCGAATATAGCATTAAAAGATGTAGAACATCTTCCTAATGTGGACGACAACTATGAAGTTGCCCTCCAAATTTTAAAAGATTTATATCTTGATGTGCCTTTTATTATCGATTCTCTATTTCATAAAATAGACACAGCTCCTGTCATAAGACAACAAAAATCTTGAGGTAGTGAGAACTTTCATCTTAGAAGATCGTGCGCATCTACATGAACTTAAAGAATTCGAGTTAGATTTTATGGAGGAGGGTTCAGCAGGATGTAAACTCCTAAGTCATATCGTGGTGGATGAATTGATTTCAAGTTTCCTAAGAGAACTGAATATTGAGACGAAGTTAGAATATCCTTCCATCAAAATCATCTTCGATAATTGCCATATGATTTTGAAATATATGGAAAGAATAAGAGGAAAGAATCCATTATATACATCTTATACATACTCCAGACAAGAGAACACCATTTCTCCAAAATTGTCTAGTATTTCTTAGCAATCATCTGTGCAATGTAAACTTTGTGATGGTGTACATTTTATGTCGTTCTGCACTGTCTATTCGAATCCGGCCTCCAGAAAAGAGCGCTGTATAGAGAAAAGACTCTGCGCTAGCTGCTCAAGCATTAAGCATAAATCCAACCAGTGTCCTGCAAAGAGATATGGACTTATCCGCCCTTGCTTTTACTGTAAAAGCAAGAAACATATTTCAGCCCTTTTCTCCTCTGAAACAAATGGAAAAAGGGAGAGTGATCAACATCATTGAACAGAGGACACACCTACTTTCATCTTCTCTTTCACAAACTGGAGAGGATGAATCTCAACGAAGTCATCTGTGTATCAACACAGGATCAACTCCTTCTGGCAACATTCTTCCAACCATCTCCCTTAAAGTAAAAAGGGGGAATAAAATTCAAGAAATAAGGGCACTTCTAGATTTTGGTTCTCAGAGAAGTTACTTCAAAGGAAGTGTCATGGAGAAGCTAGGAGTAAATATTGCTTCACTTCCTCGTCAAAACACCACTGTAAAAACTTTTCTGGGAGAACAAACCAGAACAATGTACTCCATTGATCTGGAATTGAATTTATGTTGTGGGTCATATACCCAAATTCCAGCTCTTGTGGATCTCAATTTTGATGTCGGTTTTGAAGTCAAGGGATTGACAGGAACCGAATATAATATACGAAAGAACAATTTTAAGATAGCCGATCGATTCTATCAAGGCCGTCATGGGGACATTGTTAACAATGTGGAATGTCTTCTGGGAATAGGCACTCTATATATCATGAACCATTTTAAAATAGTCAATTATTTAAGAGGGAGTGCAATTGATTCCTGTCATGGTATCGTTCCATTCGGATCAGTTCGTAAATTTTTAACTCCTTCTCAAATTGAAGTTATATTTGGAGAAGAAAATTTGAATAATCCTCAAAGAAAGAGGACCTCTTGACAACCAAAAGATTCCAGTTTGTTGTCTCCTTCTCTTTTCAAATCTATCAAAAAAAATCCAGAAAACATCTTAAATCTTATAGTTGATCCTTCTTCTTCCTATTTCGACCCTTTGCTTCATACTCACTCAGATCTGGAGCTTGATGTCAGCATAGAAAACATCATACAAGTTAGAATCCATAGGAATAAACGAAGAAGCCGACCAAGGTTCCATCGATACCATCTTCGAAAGTAGATTCCATGAGAGTATTGAATATAAGGAAGGTAAGTATCATGTTGAGATCCCATGGTATGAAGAAATATTGAAAGCTGTGCCTTCAAATCATCAAGGTAGCATTAGCTGCGCTGCATCGTGTGACACAAAATCTTCATAATCAGGGTCTCATTTCAGCATATGGAGACATATTTCGTCAATACCTGGCTGATGGCATCATCGAGCCCGTCCATGTGTCTCCAAAGGATTTTCATCGATACATATGAATCTCTCATAGGCCTGTTATTAAGACTGCAGAACAAGTCACAACGAAGATTCGTCCTGTCTTTAATTGCAGCCTTCGCATCGGGAATAGTCCATCTTTAAACCAGGCTTGTTATCCTGGTGTAGATCTGATGGCATCTTTATTTCGATTATTGCTTCAATTTCGTACAAACAAATATGTCGTACTAGCAGACATTTCGAAAGCCTTTTTGCAGATTCGTCTTAAAAAGGATGAAGATCGTAATCGATTCTGCTTCTTCTGGGAAGGAGGTGTGCTTCATACTTATCGTTACACCTCTATCATTTTCGGGCTATCAGTAAGTCCTTATATCTTGGGAGCTGTTATAAGACACCATGCAAAACATTATCCCCTAGATCTTTGTTCTTCCTTATTGGAAAATAATTTATATATGGATAATTTTATATATTCCAACTCTTCTATTGACAATTTAAAAGAAATCTTTTGTCAGACCACTTCAAGAATGTGTGAAGGTGGATTCGATTTATGCAGTTGGAATTCAAATAACTCCGAATTAAAAGAAATGTTCGAGGCTAACCAAAAATTAGCCAAACACCAAAGCTCAGAAGAAAGAGTTTTGGGATATCTTGTTCGACACTTCATCAGACACTCTCCGATTGAGTGATTTTGAAATCGACTCTGCCAATAAGAAATGTCAACATCTCTCACAAATTTTTAAAGTTTCGACCCCTTATCATTGTTTCTTCCAGTTACCATACGTGAGCGTCTTCTTATGAGGAGGACGTGGGAACAGGAAATGAGTTGGGACGATGAAATCAACGAAGAATTGAAGACCTTATGGGAAAAGTTGCGTCTAGATTTAATTTCTTTAAAAGAAATTACTTTCGAAAGATCTTGTTTTGAGACCGAAGGGCTCCAACTTGTCGCTTAACATTTTTTGTGACGCAAGTTCTTCATGTTATGGCCTTCGTAATGTATGTATCCTCAAACACCAAAGCGCCCAGCATTCTTTGGTCTAAGGGAAAAGTCTCTCCTTTGAAAGGGAGAACACTGCCATGCTTGGAACCTTTATCAGTTTTTTTGGCATTTGAAATGCTTACCTCAAGTACTGAGATGCTTTCAAGATTCAGAGTTTAAAACTTTAAACATATTTTCGGATTCACAAGTGTCCTTGGCCTGGATACTACGTGGGGAAGAAAAAACAAAAGCATATTCATAAAGAATAGAATACAAGATATTAAAAAATGGTTTCTTCATTAAAAGAAGACTATTATCTTCTTCCTTAATTTCATTTCGTAAGGTCTGAAAAAAACCCAGCCGACCTACTCACTAGAGGATTAACTATAGCTGAGTTTCGAAAAAATTTATCATTCTGGCAGCATGGACCTGAATGGCTGGATTCTGCACCCATATACTGGCCTGATTATGGATGGGAGAGTTCCGAAAATAATTCTTCTCTAGTGCTTGCGACTGTCAATGTAAGTACTAATCTTCCTGTTATTAAATTTGAAAATTTTTCTAATTTAAATGTTCTTTTTAGAGTTTGTGCTCTTTTATATAAGTTTTCAGCACTTTCTAGAGGAATCAACATTGATTGTGATTCCAAAGCTCGAATATATTGCCTAAAAAGAATGCAGGAAGAATCTTTTCCGAAAGAGCTTGCCTTTTTAAGAAAAGTGAAAGAGGATGCTTCGTTAAATGAACCACCACCAGATTTGGTAAACAATTTAAATTTATTTCTAGATGATTAGAGCTCATTAGAAGCAAAGGTAGATTGGCTCGTTCTAATTATTATGACTTTGATGTTTTAAATCCAATCCTGATGGGGAAAAATCATCATTTGACATTTCTTTTTATTCGAAACGCCCATTTTGATTGTAAACATCTTGGCATTCAAGCCACTCTAACCAACATTCGTCTGAGAGGTTATTGGATCACCTCTGCTAGAAATACTATTCGAAAAGTCATATCAGAATGCATAGTGTGCAAAAAATACAACAGTTTTGCATTCAATTATCCTCGCTTCACAAATTTTTCAAAAGCTCAAGTGGAACTTTTTAGACCTTATAAGAATGTGGGTATAGATTATACCAAACATTGGTGGGTGAAAGTAAAAGGCTCACCTCAATCTCAAAAAATGTATATCTTAATTTATACATGTCTTAGCATAAGAGCTATTCATTTAGATCTGGTTCCTGATATGTCTTCTGAGTCATTTGTAAAATCATTTCATTTTGTAAATCTCTATGAAGTGCCAGACGCAGTCTACAGTGATAATGCACGTTCCTATACACAATGAGTAGATTCTTTCGAGTCATTTGTGGTTTCAGAGAATGGAAAGGAATTTCTTCGTAAAAATCAGACAAAACATTCATCGAGTACCACTTTACAGTCCAT
>SEYY01020495.1:15000-36398 GCA_009176605.1 Armadillidium nasatum | reverse complement strand
ATATATATATATATATATATATATATATATATATATATATATATATATATATATATATATATATCAAGAATGTTAGTTCCTTACGAACTAACTACGAATCTGTTTAATATCGCCTAATCGATTCTAACGACAGTTATTAATAGAATTCGTTTAGAAAGAGTAAACAAACTGATCTTAAAAAGGGTTATAAGGTTAATTTATATATAAGGTTAATTTATTTTAACAACTATATAAATGTGTTTGGAATATCCCTAAAAGGAAGTAGGATTTGTGAACCGAGTCAGAAGAAGTAAATGGAGCTTAATTTGCAGAGGTGGGCATAAGCGCAAAATGAAGCGCAAAAGCGCAAAAGCGCAATTTGCGCTTTAAATTTTTTTTTTGCGCTTTTGCGTTTTGCGCTAAATTTCGAAAATGTGCGCTTTTGCATTTTGCGCTTAACAACTTTTTAAGAGCGCAAAAGCGCAAATTTGCGCTTTAAAAAATATTTTGCGCTTTTGCGGAAGTTTTTTGAAATTTAGCGCTTACCAATTTGCGCTTCATCATTTTTCTTAATAAAAAACAATTTTGGGCTTATATTTCAGTTTCTTATTTAATCAGCCAAATTTTATTACTCTTTCTGCTAATTAAAAGTTAATACTTAAACTAGGAATGCCGACATATAAAAAAAAATATCGATATTTAAGAAATATCAAATTGTCCTCGATAATAAAAGATATTGTTTATATATTATATATATATATATATATATATATATATATATATATATATATATATATATATATATATATATATATATATATATATATATATATATATATATATATATATATATATATATTAGAGGTGGACCGGATAGTAATTTTTTACTATCCGCGGATGCGGATGCGGATGCGGTTGCGGATATTCAATTGCGGATATCCGCAGATGCGGATGCGGATAGTTTAATTTTTTAGGAGTTTTTGCCATAGATTCTTGGAATTTTAAATATAATATCCAGAATCTATATTACCAGGGTATGGGACAGGGACCCAACTCTTGAACACCCCACTCATTTGGAAAAAGGTATATATATATATATATATATATATATATATATATATATATATATATATATATATATATATATATATATATATATATATATATATATATATATATATATATATATATATATATAACAGTAATTCAGTATTACCTTCACACTTCACAGTTTCACATATTCCATTTGAAGTTAATAATTGGTAAGTTACTTTTTAGAAATAAAAGCTTTTGGGCTCTTTCAGGTGAAAGTTTGGTTCGCTTTTCGTCGTAAATGAAGCCTGCTCCACTGGAAAGACGCTCACTAGCAACACTAGTTGAAGGACATGCTAAATAAGTCCTTGCCAGCTCAGCAAGAAAAGGAAAACTTTTGCAATTATCTCTCCACCAAACCAGTTGGTCTTTATCTGCCTCCAAACGTGGGAGTTTCAGATAATTTTCAATAATCGATATTGTATCCTTTGACACTTCTGACTGTGATTCTTCATCGCTGCTGGAAACTAGAAGATCTTTCATTGATTTAGCAATGCTTAAGCTAACAGATTTTGTTTCTTTTGTATCTGACAGCTTTTGCTTTTTCTTGAAAGGCGTTATTTTAGCTGTTTCTATCATCTCATCGCATAAGCATCCTAATTTGATTTTAACATTCTGAGAAACAAGTGGTTTAAAAAATTTTGTTTTGTACCTAGGATCTAAAAAGGTTGCAATTGTATAAGCATCATCATTTTCCAGGTTTTCAAATCTGTCGTTCATCTCCTTCATTAATGTTTCAGTCATCCTTGAAACTCCCTTAGACTTAATAACATTTGTTAACACAACTTTCAATGTTGAAACAAGTGGTATCACATCTGACAAACATGATTCAGCTGAACTTATAGTCTTTGTTAATTCTTCAAAAGGCTTAAGGATATTAATACAATTATTTAAAATGTCATTTTCGTCATCTGTTAGAGGCTTTATTTTTGTGCTGCTTGAAGCATAAAGGCAAATGGCCTCATTAATTTCGCTCATCCTCTCAAGCATATGCAAACTACTATTCCAAAGTGTTTGAATATCTTGCATGACAGAAAGTGGACGAACATTTAATCTTGTTTGTATTTTCTTCAGCTCATTTTGGGCTACAACGGAGTGATTGAAATGCGTAGCAATTAACCTACATTTGGTTATTAAATCGGATACACATTTTTGACTCATAATGGAATTTTTAACTACTATCTGAGTTTGGTGTGCAAAGCAATCTACATTTTTCACTCTTACCAGAGAAAGTGCTTTTTTTTTATATTTGTGCCCGAATCCCTGACTACGGCAGTGCACTTCATTTAATGAAATCTTCCATTTTGTCAGCATCTTTTCAAATACATTTTCAAGATAGTCGCCTGTATGGCGCTCAGAAAGAGGTTCTGCATTCAATACAAAGTTTTGCCTTTGAAAGTTTTTATCGATTGCATGATACGTAATTTTTTACTATCCGCGCATGCGGATGCGGTTGCGGATATCCAATTGCGGATATCCGCGGATGCGGATATCCGCAGTTGCGGATGCGGATGCGGATATCCGGTTTATATATATATATATATATATATATATATATATATATATATATATATATATATATATATATATATATATATATATATATATATATATATATATATATATGGTTTATTGACTATTTTTTTGTTTATTGGTTTATTTGTATGGAACAAAAGCCTTGTCTTCCAATATTTAATAAAACTGACAAGGAGGTAATTGCCGAGTACATCGAAATAATTACGCCTATTGCTGTTAGGCTGCATATGTTGCAGGATGAGAAGAATGCGTACGCGGGGGTTCTATTGCCTAACCTCTTCCTCCTCAAGGACAATCACGTGGAATTGCAACGAGAGGTGAAAAAACTTAACTATGTCAAAAGCTTAGTCAACTACTTACTAAAGCAGCCAAAGCCAAACAAAGGGAAAGAAAAGGGATTTGAACCGAGGTTCAAGCAGGATTTTTGATGATTGTGATTTACTTATGGCAACAGCTCTGCACCCTCACTTCAAACTCGGAGTGGCACATAGGTTAAATGAGGGGAAGTATCCAGCTGTTAAGACGAGGATATTGGAGGAAATAAAGTGTAATATTGCATCGAATTTTACTCCTCCACATCAAGGCACTGAAGGTGATGGGAATGAATCTGAAATGGACCCATTTAAGGTGAGCTATTTTTATAATTTAGAACAATCTTTAAGCATCTCATTATATATATATATATATATATATATATTATATATATATATATATATATATATATATATATATATATATATATATATATATATATATATATATATATATCACAGAGATAGAATGAGGAGTGAACTGGTGAGAGAGAAACTTGGGGTGGAATCAATTTTTGAATGCATAGAAAGAAACCAAGCTGAGATGGTTTGGTCACGTGAAGAGAATGGGGGAGGGAGAGAGACTGAGAGAGATGCTGGAATGGAGACCAGAAGGAAGGAGACCGGCGGGAAGACCAAGGAAGAGATGGATGGAGGCGGTAGAAGAAGCCATACAACGAAGGAAAAAGACACTGGAAAAGGTGGAAGACAACCGAATGTTTGAGGACAGAAATGCGTGGAGAAAATTTTGGAGGAGTAGCACCCGACAGGCGTCAGCCTACCGGTTTGGACGGTGATGATGATGATATGATATATATATATATATATATATATATATATATATATATATATATATATATATATATATATATATATATATATATATATATATATATATATATATATATATATATATATTCATAATACACTGACATAATGTTCAAATGAAACTTAAAAAGATTTGAGTTCTTGATACCATTTCTAAATTTTTCAGAAACTGAAGGCCCCATATATCTAGCAGACACCTCTGGAGGAGAAGTTGCGGCAAACCTTGGATAGCTGGGATGCAGTAAATGTTCACCACAATACCCCTCTCACTAGGAACCTTTTTCCATGTGAATACCAAGAGGTCTGGGTGGACTTGTTTATGAAGTATAATACCCCATTACCCAGCTCAGGGGCCGTGGAGAAGATTGTTTAGTCAAGGCTCTGACATTTAAGACCAAAGAGGGCAGCCATTACATCCAGCAATTTTGAAAAATTTATTTTCATGAAAGGGAATATGACCCTTTTCAGATTGCAAGAGGAGAGCTACGAGGAGGAAGAGATCATAGATGGCTGAATAAATAATAATAAATTCTTTCTCATTTTTTTTATATATTTGCATTTATCAAATAAAATTTAAAAATAATTCATCTTTACATCCTAGCGCTAAATTTTTTTTTTTTTTTTTTTTTTTTTGCTTCAAAATTTGCGCTTTAAAATTTTTTTTTTATTTGCGGACATATGCGCTTTTGCATTTGCGGACAAAATTTTTGAAAAAATGTGCGCTTTTGCATTTGCGGACAAAATTTTTAAAATTTGCGCTTTTGAGTTTGCGCTCTAAATTTTAAAATTTGCGCGCCCACCTCTGTTAATTTGTTGTTGATAAATAGAGTAACCGAAGGAAAGGGATTAGTTTTTAATATTATTTTTCGCGAGAAATCATTTAAAAATGTTTACGTTTATTTTTTCGTGTCTATTTGTCTTTGGGATTAGTATAAGAAATAAACTGAAAAATCTGGGTAAAATGATCTCTCTCTCTCTCTCTCTCTCTCTCTCTCTCATATATATATATATATATATATATATATATATATATATATATATATATATATATATATATATATATATATATATATATATATATATATATATATATATATATATATATATATATATATATATATATATATATTTTTTTTTTTTTTTTTTTTTTTTTTTTTTTTTATTTTTTTATTAATTAGATACCCATTATTTTAATCTATACAATATTAATAAAATTAATAACTTCAAAATGTGGCAAAAATTTGTAACTTCTTATTTGTTTGAAATATATTCACCGTCTACTGTGGCTCAAACGGTAGGGTGATTGACTCACGTGCTTGAGGGCGCCGGTTCGATCCCACATTCGGGATCCTAGGTATATACTACCTAGAAAGTTCCTCTCCTCGAATAGGGCAATGCCCGTGAGATGTGAACTTTAATAAAAAATAAAAAAATTTCATTTAGATATTATGGTTGTGATCTTTGAAACCAGATGTGCAAAAATTCTCGTTCCTTTTGTAATCATCATTTGGTAAATGTAGCGTTCACCGTAGTGAATTTTTTCCTACGAGACCAGGTTGCTGAAAATAACTACATACCTGCGTACTGCGAATTCGATTGGATTTTTGTAACGCCAATGATCGTAATAGAAATTCGTAGGCTATGTTGTTAGTTTCAAATTCCTAAGCGTAGTTCCAGTCGAACTCGCAACACGTAGGTATGTTGTTAGTTTTAGCATCCTGGTCTCATACGAAAAAAATCCATTACTGTGAACGCTACAATTACCAATCATTTCGAAAGTGCTCAGATTTAAGTTAATATTTATTGCCATTTATATATTAAGGAATATTATCATTGATATAACTGCTATTAACTATATTTCGTATGTATTAAAATTATCATAAAGAGTGAAGTGATTTTGTATTAAGATTCTAATCTATTTAATTGTAAGCAGCAAACATATTCATATTTAATAATTGGAGTCATCTATATTATTATTCTTATTATTATTATTATTATTATTATTATTATTATTATTATTATTGTTATTATTATTATTAATATTTTTAATTAATTAATAATTAATATAAAAATAATATAATAAATAAATATAATATAATAATATATATATATATATATATATATATATATATATATATATATATATATATATATATATATATATATATATATATATATATATATATATATATATATATATATATATATATATATATATATATATATATATATATATATATATATGGTCAGATTGCACTTTAGCCTCCTTAAATATCTCAAAAACTACTAACCCTACATTAAAAAGGATTATATTTTTGTAATCCTTGGGTAATTTCCACTAAGAAAACTAAAAAAAAAATGTTAAAAAAATAAATAAATAAAAAAAAAAATTATAAAAATGTACAAGTTCATAATTAAAAGGCATCGACAGTAAGGAAATTGATGGCAGTGCGTTTTAGAACACAAGTTGGTAAGGATGTTGCAGTTTGAAGCACGTAAATATTTAAAAAACCGAACATTTGTCTACGGGGGGCTCTGCCTCCCCGTACCCCCGACCCGTGAGTGATGATGATATTGTCGACTACTTTTCCTGTAGACGATTTAGGGTATTTTCCATTTTTTCCAATTTTTAAAAAAATTACATTGCCAGACGTAAGATTCTTGCGAGGATTTTAAAAAAGTAAAATTTACTTATATAAACTTTATTATTATAAGAATTTATTTTTTATTTCCCAATTTTTCTTACCTAAAATTCGACAAGGATTTCAAAAATATAATCATTTTTAATGTAAGATTAGTAGTTTTTGAGATATTTAAGGAGGCTAAAGTGCAGTCTGGATATATATATATATATATATATATATATATATATATATATATATATATATATATATATATATATATATTATATATATATATATATATATATATATATATATATATATATATATGAGTAATTATTTAATAGAGCACTCGCTCAGCAAGCGAGAGACCTGGGTTAGAGTCCAAGTTGTAGTAGAGAAGTTTGAGCAGTCCTCTCTTGCGTTTGGCTCCGCCCATTTGTGCGTAATTAGTACACCATCGGCGTGCTTGCTACTGGTGGTATCAAGATCGGCATCCGCGAGAAGCTTGGCCGCCTAGCGGATGTTTGCCGTCGGCCTGTGAAACCCTTCGTTCATCCTCGAATGAACCTACTGACGTGGTGTCTAATAACGTATCTGGGAGCTGATTTTGATTTTTACCACTATAACTCTCACCCTAATAATTTTAGTCCTGCCGCAGACACCACGTAGTCAAGGATTCATTCGCAAACTCCTTTATATATATATATATATATATATATATATATATATATATATATATATATATATATATATATATATATATATATATATATATATATATATATATATATATATATATATATATATATATATATATATATAACTAAGTTTTTCTACAATTTCTGTGTGGAGGCTTTTCGTCGTTTCTACGATAACTATTCCTATAATGACTGCTTTGACTCTGAAGGTGCTTCGGTTTCTGCCAGTAAGGTGGGGCTGAAATCATTGATGGAATGTACAGATTCAATTTTTCTATAGTATTAAATACATCTCTCCTCCAATCCACGGTCTTATCGTGTTTGTTCTCGTTCCATTCAAGCTTGAGACCAACACGTTTAGAGAGTGGAAAAATTCTTGTTCTCCTACCACTCTCATTCATCTTCCTTCAGCTTGGGATCGTTGTAGGGATATTATTCGAAGATGAAAGCAGACTTTCACCAAACGAAAAATGCGCTAATCTCCTAATTTCTGCTACTGATATATCCCTGACATTTTGCTGAAACATCCTTAACAGCTACTGTAAAACTCATATTCGCTTTGCTGGTTCTGTTGTTAACTCCCCAACTGTAAAGGCTAATCTCTTTGGCATTTGTTTTTCCTTTAACTCAACCCTGTACGACTCTGGCAATTCTTCTCTGCCTTCTCCTCCTCCTCCTCTCAGTTTCCCTATTCTTTTACCTATCGTTAAGAAATGAAGCTGCTAGGATGGCATTCCTCCTCAAGATTTGAAGGAATGTTCTTCTATAGCAGCGTCATTTCTCGTTCAACTATTCTCTCTATGCCTCAATGCAAATAATTTCCCTTTGTTAGAAGCGTAAATTTGTCCAACCTATTCTTAAGAAAAGTAGCAGCTCTGATCTTTACAACTAAGCTGTGTTCTGTCAACGATCTTTGAAACCATTCTCAACTCTTATTTCTTGTATCATGTGGAGTTCCTTTCCCGTCTTTCCGATCATCAACATTGGCTTTCGGCTCTGTAGTTCCACAAGTGATAAACTTTCATACCTCAAGGTTTAAAGATTTATATTTTGTTCTTAGGGATCTGGAGATTTTTGTTTGTAAACGGTTGTCATATCCAAGACTTTTATCTGGTTATGAGGTTATGGCATGAGTCTCTGCTTTCCAAGCTCCACTCTTTCGAATTTCCTTCTCATTTCTTACTTATGTCTATCTTTCTTTCTAATCGTTTCAAATAGTCTGTTGCTGACGGGGTAACGTTTTCCTTTCCTGTCAACAATGGTGTTCCACAGGATTTTCTTTTGTCTCCTTCCATATTTCTTCTTTTCTTTAATGATTTTCTAAGTTGCTCAACTAACTCTATCCATATTGATATTGCAATAGTTTCAACTATCTTTTTGATAGGATCAAGTCAAAGGCCAAAAGACTTATAAAATGTTTCTTATTTTCCAATTTAAGCAACTCTTTTATCTTTGTGACGTGACGTTATAGCTTTGTCTCTTTTCAACGGGTTCCCGGTTGCATAAGGTGTAGTGTCTGAACATGAGTTGGTGTGGACACATGGCAACTGATTCATGCCTGCTCGTTGCGGTGCTTCCTTCTGTCTAGCCATTGCTGTTTTGTAGAATTCTCTTTAACTTTCAATGTTTCCCATCGAATTTAATCTCCCTCACTTTAAAACTCGCATCAGTGCTGACCTGCAAAATTTGCGATATGTGGAAATTATACTTCATTTTTATTTTAGATGCTTTCACAATTATTTTAATATCTCCTCCTCGATTACAACTCTTCCCATGAGTGATGGTGATAACTGGAATATATATATATATATATATATATTATATATATATATATATATATATATATATATATATATATATATATATATATATATATATATATATATATATATATATATATATATATATATATATGAATAAAGTTAATAAGAAAACCATAACAGACTAACTGAGATTCTCTGATAGAGGGGACCATGGCCCCCTCCAGAAAAAATTTCAAGTTACGCCAATGGCCATACGTATCCCTGCAGTTGAAATATTTTTGGGATGAAAATTCAAAGATGGCAGATACAATTTATTAATAAAAGAAAAATTTCAGTATATATTGTTTTACATTAATCTCTCTCTCTCTCTCTCTCTCTCTATATATATATATATATATATATATATATATATATATATATATATATATATATATATATATATATATATATATATATATATATATATATATATATATATATATATATATATATAAACACCCTAACTACAATCTAAGATCCAAAAAATTACTTTAAAACAATAAAATCATAAAAAGATAAAAATAGAGAACACCCGGAGATCTTCATTCAAGGTAAGTAAAGAAAGAGAAATGAAACTTCTACTCCAAGACGAAGACTCAATCAAATTTTGTTGGTTCAGAATTATGTACAAAAATTAGCATGAGAATGTTTTTACCAAAATATTTTTGTAAAACTTCTCATCTTTTATTAAATTATTCAAAATATCATCAATTTTCACTTCACCACAGACACAGACACAGACACAGACACAGACACAGACACAGACACAGACACAAACACAAACACAAACACAGACACAGACACAGACAGAGCGAGCGAGCGAGCAAGTTGCGTCATAGAAATCACCTCATATTAACAGGAAATGTTAAATTTTTATCTATTGCAAAACAAAAACAAAAAAAAACAAAAAAAAAAAAAAATTATTTAATAAACATTTTAAGAAATAAGATTTATAAGAAATGTTATTCTAATTATAAATAATTTTTGTAGGACATTATTTAATATAAATTCATTAAAAAAAGGAAGAATTATCTTATAGATAAGGTGACCATATTTTTCTGACCAAAAATCTGGACGCTTCTGAACACTGCCCCCCCCCCCCAAATACCCTGCTTGTAAGAGTTTTAAGGGATGTATAAAGAAGGGTGATTTTTAATATAAAGAAGAAATACATTTGTTGTTTTCAAAAACAAGTCATATGATTTATTATTTAAGGACATTCTACAAAAAAAAAATACATTTTTGCTATCTAATTTAAACAAAAGTTGGATAAAATACTATTATCCTTCCCGATTTACCCTCTGAAAAAAATTGGGACTGTCCCGACAAAAATCGGGACGGATGGTCACCTTACTTATAGAGTAAAACAAAGATTCCCTTTTTTTTAATCGGTGCCATCTATTAAATAAATATTATTAGTATTGCAACACATTAGAATATATAATGGCTTTCTCAATGGCGTAAGTGGCTTTCTTCACTCTTAAAATAAGCCAAGTATAAGTACTCTTTCTCACTGGTGTACTTGAAGACTCGATGGAAGTTCACGACGTACTGAAGAATAAAATGTTTTCAACATTTCGGCATTGATCAAAAACAGTGTTCAACATTTTAAAAAAATTATCAAAACAATTTGAAGGTTTCGAGAAACTAGCAGGGATGCTAAAAAGTTTCGATATATATCGATATTTTTTTACGATAGTATCGAAAAAATATTAATGATAATTTTTAAATCGATATATCAATATTTTATCCTCAGTATCGAACTAACGATATTTTTTTTTTTAACTTCTATAAATTTTAAGTAGTTTTCTGCACCTTTATAAAATAAAATTTTTGCAAAATTTGTTATTTTTCATGCGCGTGATTGTTGGATGATGGAAACATTTTGTTTGATTCAGGAGAGGACGGGAGGTCAGATCACATCATGCAAGAAAGTAGACATATATATATATATATATATATATATATATATATATATATATATATATATATATATATATATATATATATATATATATATATATATATATATATATATATATATATATATATATATCCAGGTTAATCGCTAATATTGGAAAGAGTAGACATCTTGTTTTGGGGGACTAGAAGAAAGAGGGGATTCAATTAAAAATAGGTAGAAATGGCAAAGAAAAGATATTTCAAAAGCGAAAATAAAAATTAGGGAATGAATAGTACATAAGTAGTCTTGCCAAGTAAATGAAGATAATTATATAACTACAAGCATAAAAACAGCTAACTCATTTCCATTTCTTTCTTGATTTTTAAGGTAAATAATAGCTAGACTTCATTAAAAAATAAAAATATTTTAAAAAATAAAATAGGCTTAAATGAGAGGGTTGAGTTTAACAGGTGGCCACTATGGCTTCCTTTTATACTTGTCCGCGTGGGCTATCTCATTGAAACCTTAATTTCTTTTTAAAAAATATATATATATATATATATATATATATATATATATATATATATAATATATATATATATATATATATATATAATATATATATATATATATATTATATAATCTGCTATATGGATTTTTTTTTATACTTTTATACTTGTCCGCGTGGGCTTCTCATTGAAACCTTAATTTCTTTTTAAAAAACCGTAATAGTTAGACCCTTGAAATTTTAAACTAGTATAGAACGTTCCATGGATCATCAAATTATATATTATCCGATTCTCTAACCGCTATAGTTTAAATAAATTGTAGAACAGGGAAAGCCAAATTTTGCATTCTGGCACACGGACGCATATTTCATGGCACATGATGTGACCTCACCTCCCGTCCTCTCTTGAATCAAACAAAATGTTACCATCATCCAAAAATCACGCACATGAAAAATAAAAAATTTTGCTAAAATTTTTATTTTATAAATGAGCAGAAAACTACTTAAAATTTATAGAAGCAAAAAAAATAAATATCGTTGGTCGCGATACTGAAGATAAAATATCGATATATCGACTTAAAAAATATAAATATTTTTTCGATACTATCGTAAAAAATATCGATATCAATATATCTCGAAACTCTTTCGGCATCCCTACTCTTCACTCTTCAGTCTAAGTTGAAGACGCGGCGAAGAAGGTCTGCTAGAGCTAGAAGTCTGAAATTTTTTTTCTAAAATATTTGCTCCATAATTTTTTATTAATTTAAAACATAATTTAAAATTTCCACAATCAAAAGTTTAAATTTCCATCGTACACTAATTTGTATATCATCTGAACTCTGTTTATATTTATATAAGAGACATTAAATATAATCCCTAGACCCTAGCCATTCAATAAGGGTGAGTCATTGGGTGAAGTACGTATAAAAAAGAAGCTCTGATATATAATAATAATTATAATAGCAATGATAATAATAGCCATAATAATAATAGTAATAACTATAGTAATAATGGAAAGAAAAAAAGATTTTAGGGCGCCTAGTATTAAGACGGAGTATGGAATTGAAATTTTTTTCCCAAAACTGAGAAATACAATACCTCTATTTAAAAAGTGTGGAAAATATCTTGTTAAAAAGGTGATTAACATAGGATGGAAAACGATGGATCGCATTGCTAGTGATGTCAATCTGTGGGATGCCTTTAAACAGAGTATAAAAGACGTCTTAGATGAAATACTTGACGATGTTAAAAGAGAAATACTTCGTAAATTAACTGAATGGTTTTCACTGTAAGAAAAGAGTTGAAAAAAGAACTGCAAATAAGAAGTATGTAAAATGGAAGCAAAATAAGAAGAAAACAAATAGTATATATGAATATGTTGTTAAATCCGATCTTTCATCATGTAATGTTAATTATCTCAACATTGAAAGAATGGAACACTGAGACCAATGACTAACTCTGACTTTATCAGAAGCTCAAATCTCAAAATTCTGTCTTGAAATAAATATGTAACATTCTTTACTTATCGAGATTGATCGAGGGTGAAAAATATAATCTTCAATTACTAAAATAAAATAAGAAAGGAATAGAAATTTTAGATAATTTTAAAACTGCTGACTTGTAACGAAATCATTTCAGTGAAATAAAAATAAAAATCAGGATTTTCCTTCAATTCTTCACTTGAAAGTATTAATTTTCCGTTCTTATGATTAAAAATAATACTGTAAATTTAATCGATTCTCTGCATTTGAAGTTTATGTTAATAATTATTATGTAAATTTATTTATTTAAAAATAAATCATTCATTGAATAAAGACGTTGTATTTTCCTGTATAATCGCCGAACTCTAACTTATTTTATGTATATATACCGTATTTATTTTATAATGTAAAAGAATGTATCTTTTAATATAATCAATATATACTATGTTAAAATTTTTTATATGAATGATTATGTAATAAATGCCTAAAAAAAAAAAAAAAAAAAAAAAAATTATTTTCCTCTTTACATGTGTATGGGTTTTAGTATTTTAGCGCAATAATTATTAATGATAATATTTAAAATGAAAGATTTAAATTAAAAAAAAATGAATAAATAAATATAAATTAAAATATATAGAACAACACTGTTTGATAGTGAAACTGCTTCAAGATTTTATCTGCAATCCATTTCCCAACACAATTTCCACTCTTTTGTGAGCTCAAAGTTTGGCCAATAGAATAAATATTTTCCTGCTCTGCAATATTCTAAAATGCTACAACATAGTAAGCTTCAAGAGTTTGTACATAATTTACAAGACTCACACTTTGCTAAATAACAATTACAATTCCCTCTCCTTTCCTGAAATCTTCAGAAAAAAGAAACAATTTCATTTCTAAAAAGGATTAGTCAATAAGCTCTGATGTATCCTCACACTGGAAGGCGTTACATCCATTGCACAAAACAGATATGCGAGGTCCCAGAGCTTCTCTTTTCCAGTTGTTTCAGTTGATTTTTCCTTTGATGAGATTAAAGATCGGCTTCACGAAACTCCTTCTCAACCAATTTTTGAATAGATCAGAAAAGCAACACAGTATTTCGCCTTCTGACATCTGATATAACCAAGCGAATCAAATTGAATTGTGGAAATTTTTAACACTAAGTATTTCAAGAAATTATTACTTTGAAAAAAAAAAATGAATCCAACAAAATTTTTCAATCCTTTGTTACTTCATAAAATTATTCTACCATTATTGAGACTTCTTCAAGAATTGGTTGAGAAGGACTTTGAAAAAGATGATCCTTACTGTCGTCAAAGGAGAGCAAATCAACGTAACAAGTGGAAAAAGAAGCTCTTGTATCTCGAGTACATCATGTGCCGTGAGAAAGATGTAAAGCTTTCCAGTGTGAGTCTGCATCAAAGTTTAGGGTCAACTCTTTTTCAGAAGCGGAATTGTTTCTTTTTCTGAAGATTTTAGGAGAGGAGAGATTTTTCTATCATTTACTATTACTTCTTTGCAAAACAAAAAAAAGGAAGAAATTAAAAAGAAAAATTCACCCTGAAGTAACACAAAATTGAAAAAAAAATGTATTTAATATTTGCAAAACAATATATAATGCTCACAGACAATAATAATAATAATAATAATAATAATAATAATAATAATAATAATAATAATAATAATAATAATAATAATAATTATAATAAATATTTAAATAATTGAAATAATAACAATAATAAATATAATAATAATATTAATTACAATTTTTATTATAAATATATATATATATATATATATATATATATATATATATATATATATATATATATATATATATATATATATATATATATATATATATATATATATATATATATATATATATATATATATATATATATATATATATATATATATATATAAGTTTTAAAACAAATTTACACATTACAGAATGAGGTATAATGATTATGAAGTAAAGGTGGTGATGGATAAAGGAAATTAAATGAGATCTTAATCAGCAAAAAATTAAGGATCTCTCTAGCTGTTCATGAACTCTTGAACATGACCTCATATCCTGAAGTTATAATGTCTAAGGGACGATGGAACTGAAGTTCAGGGTATGCTAATTTTTTTATTTATTAATTTATTTATTTATTTATTTATTTTTTTGTGAGTGGAAAATTTGTTTAAGATATTCTGCTTTTCTTGTCCCGTAAAAAATGACTATTTTCTTCAAGTGGGTAGATATGATACAAAGCTTCTGAACACTGAAGTAAGTTTCCAAAATTCTTTTTAATGAACGACTCATTTGCGAAAGGGAGGAAGCTACAATGGCAATCCGTAGAATGGAGATAATCTGTATAAAGAAAGTTGCAAAGGTGATAAGTGATATATATATATATATATATATATATATATATATATAATATATATATATATATATATATATATATATATATATATTATATATATATATATATATATATATATATATATATAATTTAAAGGGATAATATCAATACTAAAGAATTTCACATAAACATTTAATATACTGTGAACATTTCAAACCTAATCTTGGTCCATTATCAGCACTAACTAAATTTTGCAAATTCCTGTATAAAAATCAATAACTGGAAATAAAATATTTCTAATAATAATAATAATAAAAATATTGATATTATAATGAATAAAAACCAAGATTAAAATCGAACTGTTACAACATCAAAGAAATGTTTTTTTAAAAAAGGACTTCACTATTGGGTGAAAAACATAACAGAAGAAGTTTTGATCACGTAAGAATGAACGTAAAGGTTTTATATACTAAGATTCCAGTATCCTACGATCATGAAGCGAAGACGAATGTTGAAGAACAGTGAAATTAGAAGAAGAAAAAGGGCTAGTGTCTCAATAGTCTCTTGTGACAGAACCCAGAGTGTTCAGGAGAGCAGTGAAGGAGGTCAGTTCTAAAGGAAACTCCCCTATGTTTATCATTCCCCTTTTTTAATTGTAGACAAGTTTGGCCTTCATTATGCACACGCCTCATTACACCTGGCACAATTATATAAATAAATTAATGAAGATCTGAGAAAAATTGGGAGAAATTTCTTGTGCCTGAAGAAAGTATAAATTAAAAATGAAATATAAAAAAATAAACTATCATTGGGATATGTAACCAAGTACAGTAAGGAATTTTCTATTAAGATGGCTTCTAAGTAATATAACATAAAAAAGTTTTTAAGTATATTTTTTGTTTAGGTAAAGTGAAGCTAAAGATATTGGTGCGAAATAATGAGAAAACTCTTTTCTCTTCTGATTTCGAACCTGTGATCACCTTCTAATCTCTATTTATCTTCTATTTCTTCGTTTTCATTGGGAGGAGCCCCCACCTATCGCTCAGAAACATTTGTTGTATTTCTGTCGGACTTGCGGTCTTACTTTGATTTCCTCTGGACTAGAATGATTATTGCTTCCGCAGAAGGGGTCCTTCAGAATGAGAAGAGCTCATAACCGAGGTGTCACCCTCTGGCATCGAGATATATATTCCGTATCTTTTCCTTCAACTGAACCTGAAATTGCCATTCAATAAATTTTGTTTCTTAAAGTACAACATGTAGCTTTACATTAACTTTCTTGAAGAAGTATCACATATTTCTGAGAACAATGTTTTTAAATTTTGATGTTACTGCAAATGAAAGGATTCGAATCCGAATCCGAATCCGATTTCAGATGATTTCGAATTCCTCGAATCCGAATCCAAATCTAGCGAATTTCCAGCTTCTCGAATCCGAATCTCCGAATCCGGATTCTGATTATCCCATCACTATTCACTAATAAATACGGATAGTGAAGTAATAAAGGAGGCAGGATAATGTCATTTGTAATAGTAATGATTAATTTAAGAGATCAAAGTTGGTAATAATAATAATAATAATAATAATAATAATAATAATAATAATAATAATAATATCTGTAGTTCCACGATTACTGCTACCCATGCCACCATTAAAATCACCATTATTAATGATAATAATATAGAAAATAGTGAAATTTAAAGTAGAAGAACGAAAAACAGTAATAATAATAAAATGAATATGAATAATTATAATGTTATCTGAAATAGGCCTATATATATATATATATATATATATATATATATATATATATATATATATATATATATATATATATATATATATATATATATATATATATATATATATATATATATATATATATATATATATATATATATATACCTTTCCATTGAAAGTTCTGCTTACTCACCCAGCAAGATAGATGCAAAACATTTCGACCTTCTGTCAGGCTGACTGAAGTTGGTGCATATATATATATATATATATATATATATATATATAATATATATAATATATATATATATATATATATATATATATATATATATATATATATATATATATATATATATATATGTATATATATATATATATATATATATATATATATATATATATATATATATATATATATATATATATATATATATATATATATATATATATATATATATATATATATATATATATATATATATATATATATATATATATATATATATATATATATATATATTAGTGATGGAACGATTAATCATCGTAAATTTTTTACTGACTAATTTATATATATTGTCTTATAAATATTTCTGCTCCACCTTATTCTATTGAGAGTGAAATGAAAGGCTGTTTATATCAAATAATTTGCTAAAAAATTATTTGAATAGATAATTCCTTGTAAATCTTATTTCTTAAAATGTTTATTAAAATAATAATTTTTTTTTCCAAGAAATAGATAAAAATTTCACATTTATTGTTACTATGAGGTGATTTTTATGACTCAACTTCCTCTCTCTCTCTCTCTCACGTATTAAAATATTTAAAATCAATGTTCTAAGAATATTATTATTTGTTAGTGTAAAAAATAAAGGAAAGATTCAATTTAATTCTTCCTTATTCTAAAATTTTCAAATTTATTAAAATAATTGAAATTTTTTTTAAATTTATTTTTTTAATTTCATTGTCATCTTTATCGTAAAATTTACTATAATCGTCATCGTCAAAAAATTCTTTAATCGTCTCATCGCAATATATATATATATATATATATATATATATATATATATATATATATATATATATATATATATATATATATATATATATATATATATATATATATATATATATATATATATATATATATATATATATATATATATATATGACACCTATGTCCAGGACTTGTGACCTGGATGTAGTTTACCCGCCACCCTCCCATTTTAATATATCTCTTCAGTTCACCTGTTTCATCCTGTTTGCAGTCTGTCTGTAAATATCACTTTGATATTTCAATTTACCTTAAACTTGATGTTTGAATATTTTATTTTAACTATTTTCTTCGCCCGCTGAAGATTTAGTCAATTTTGTTCGGACTTTTTCATCCTGAAAATATTAATTTGGATCCTTCTATCTTTATTTCGCTCTTTCCAATTTTTTAAATTTGAATTTGAATCTACCTTATTAGTTTCTCCACTTTTATTCTTTATTTTCAATCATCCAATGAGGTAACACTGAACCAACGTAACACAAAGGAAGCATAACGTAGAATCTCTATTCATTATTAAGGTTCACTTGAACATTGAATTGCATCTTTCTTTTTATCCTGAATTTCAAAAATATTTCTTCAGTGTTGTTTAACGCAAACAGTAGTATGATATTAATTCCGATCTGCCTGCTAGCTTTTCCGATCAGTCATCTAACAATCTTTGCATCAAGAAGTCGAAATAAAATAGGAATACCTTTATAGTCGTTGTAAAATTGAATTATGATTAACGCAGACAGTAGTTTGATATTACCGATTTGCTCGTTGACTCGCTTTGTTTCATTCTGAAATTTTAAATTACAATTGTTAATTAGGAGTATCTTTGGGTGTAGATTCATGTCTACCAGTGGAGGTAGATTAGGTTCATATTTTCAGAAAATGGAGATCCAATGAGATACGTTAGTTCCCCGCATTCATCCTGAAAATTTTTATCTGTTTGAGCAGATTTTAATTTTAATGATAAAAATAGTAATAGGAATCTATTCCTATTGGTTCTCAACTTTCATCAAGAAAATTTAAATCAACCTCCATTTGTTCACCATTTTCATCTTTGAAATTTGAGCCTGAACCTTCATCAAATTTTTAGCTCTTTTCATCCTGAAAATTTCGATTTTAATTTACCTTCAATAGTTCTCCAATTTCTTCTAGAAAATCTGGATTTCAATCCGATTTGATTCGCACTTTTTATCCTGAAAATTTGAATCTATCTTCATTCCTCCACACAATTATGACATCTTCGAAAACACTGCTCAAACTTTCATCTGTCATTTCATTAATATTCTCGGTGATCCTTTTTCTCGTGATCTTTCTTCGAAGGATCACATTACTTCTATTTCTAGACAAACTTTAAAGAGGTTGGGTGTTCTGACGCGCCTTCAAAATTTCTCCACTCCACCCCAGTTGCTTTCACTTTATAGGGGTGTTGTTCGCCCTTGTATGGAGTACGCCTCTCACATTTGGGGTGGTTTCACATATGCAGCTCTTCTCGAAAAGGTGGAGCCTAGATGGATTAGCTACTGAAAGGAAAAATTTAATCAAAGTATCATCATCATTCAGCAGTTAATCAAACCTCTGGGGGTGGTGATAAAGCCCTCTAATGGCGCTTGTAAATCTACCTTGCCCTATAGACCCTAGAGTATTTCGAAATCAATGAGTCAGTCTCATGTTAGTTTTGCGAGCACGATCTGAATCTGATGAAGAAAAGACTATTATTTTCGAGAAAAAAAAATAATAATAATAACAAAACAATAAATCATACTCACACTCTGTCTTCTTTCCTCAACTAGGCAAGTGGAAATACTTACAAATGGTTAGTTATACTTTGACTTTCTCCCTGGGAGCTCTTTGCACCACCTTAGTTGGTTTATTTTTGACACTGGCACTTCTTAGGCTTCTTAGTATCAAGCTCAGAGAGAGAAAAGAAATAACAGTGATATATTAAATAATTTGTACCATTTCTGTTCGTGGGATATTTATTAAAACAATATATAATAAATTACAAAATTTGTACTATTTTCAATTTTACTGTATAATATATATATATATATATATATATATATATATATATATATATATATATATATATATATATATATATATATATATATATATATATATATATATATATATATATATATATATATATATATATATATATATATATATATATATATATATATATATATATATATATATATATATATATATATATATATATATATATATATATATATATATATATATATATATATATATATATATATATATATATATATATATATATATATATATATATATATATATATATATATATATATATATATATATATATATATATATATATATATATATATATATATATATATATATATATATATATATATATATATATATATATATATATATATATATATATATATATATATATATATATATATATATATATATATATATATATATATATATATATATATATATATATATATATATATATATATATATATATATATATATATATATATATATATATATATATATATATATATATATATATATATATATATAATATAAAATAAAAACAAAAACGAATTATACTTTATTTCGTTAACATCGTTGGCTACATAGGTTCGATGCTGATAAAGTGATTAATTAATTAAGTTTGGGGAAACTCAATTAATCACTTATTTTCAGTTTATCAAAAAGGTAACATAGTTCTTCAATTTCATCATTGAAGTTTCGTTGAAAGTTGAACATTTGGTTTCCGTTTTCTCTTTGTCTTACTGAGGAAAGATTGGACAACAGTTTAGAGGCTAATAGATTTAATATACATGTGATATATAGGTATACAGCATTTGCATTTGAGTTAAATGAAATTAAATCTTTGCTAGAACATACTGACTCAAATAAGACAGCTGGTCCCGATGGTATATGTGGTAGAATTCTAAAGGAGGGTAGCAGCAGTATTGCAAAGGCATTGTATTTGATTTTTAAACTATATATTGCTTTTAGAGAGTTACCTGAATACTGGAAAACGGCATATGTGGTGCCCATTTATAAGAAAGGTAGTAAAGAAGATCTAGGAAACTATAAGTCAGCTAGCTTTTAACATCTCTGGTTGTAAAAATTTTGAAAATGTTATTGAAAAGTCATATAGAGAAGCAATTTGGATGATAACAAGATACTGCATAACTCCCAACATAGTTTTAGAAAGGGTAGATCATGTCAGACTAACCTTCTAGAATTTATGTTATATATTACTGAGTGTATAGACAGTTGATGTTATATATTTATACTTTAGCAAAGCTTTTGATAAGGTATCCCATGTAAGGCTGATGCAAAAGTTGTCAAAGTTTGGTGTAAGTGGAGTGGTGCAAAATTGGATTAAAGTGGGTGTAGGTTCATTGCATGTTGCAGTGTAATTAGTTGTTAAATGTCATTATATAGGTTTACTAAAATATATGTAGGGGCCTAGTTTTACTTTGCATGTAGAATTGGGCTTT
>SEYY01020495.1:0-7500 GCA_009176605.1 Armadillidium nasatum | reverse complement strand
AGAACTATATAGAATTAGTTCTAACTTTAAAATAAAACTTTATTTTATTAAATAAGTATGAATATTAAACAACCTTTTCTACCTATTATTTTTTTTTTCCACAAAACGCCACCAATCTAATAATCTAATCTAATAATCTAATCTAATCTAATCTTTATAGATTAACATTAGGGATAAAGGTTGTTGTATATATATATATATATATATATATATATATATATATATATATATATATATATATATATATATATATATATATATATATATATATATATATATATATATATATATATATATATATATGTGTGTGTGTGTGTGTGTGTGTGTAATTTGTATTCTTAGGTGTATGTACAGAATCTCTACATCGACATATAAGAACAATGATTGCAAAAAATTTAATCTAATAGCGATTTAAAAAAAAAAATAAAAAGTAAAAAAATTAAAAAAGTAAAAAAATAATATAAATAAAAAAAATGAAAAAGAAAAAAAATTTTTTTTTTTTTTTTTTTAAAAATATTTAAAATAAAAATAATTTATTAACAGTATATCAATAGGTTAATTTAATTTAATTCAGTAATACTAATTTTTTTCTCAAAAATTCTGTATATATATATATATATATATATATATATATATATATATATATATATATATATATATATATATATATATATATATATATATATATATATATATATATATATATATATATATATATATATAATATATATATATTTTTAAGACAACTTCTGAAGAAAAAAAATATACAGTGAGTCCCTAAATATTTTATATCATTTCATCACATATTAATAATAAATGATATCAAATTTTTAGGGACACCCTGTAATGTAATACTTAAAAAACATTTCTTACCTTTACGACTTTTGATTGTTATATATTACTTTGGTGTAAAAAGATCCAATCACTAAAAAGAAGAAATTGGTTGTGAGTTGACCAGTCATTATCACTGATATTTATATGCATGAAAATATATATCGATAAAATCACTTTCTTCAATATATCGCAAAAACTTCAATATTATATTCTGATATATCGAATCGAACGAATCTTCGATAATTTTTATTTCCTTCCTATTCATTTTGATCACGCCACAATATTTTTATTGATTATCCCTAGTTATGACTCATTGACAGCGGTTTCATTTTCTCTTAGCAACAAACAATACTCAAAAATAGCTGACTCGATTAAAAATTTATGCAAAATACATTCTTGATGATCTCATTATTATTACCAGAGACTGACGAACACTTCAGCATTCCGGGATACCAATTCATACATTAGAAGAAAACCTTTGCTGATGTCGAGATTCTATAATAGCTTTTAAGATTTTTTGTTATTTGTTATTATATTAAAGAGTTTGCTAAAATATAGTCGCTAAATTTCTCAGGTAACAGGATAAATTGAACTAGTAGATAAATAGTATTAAAAATGTTTATTATAATCAGTAATTGATGCAGGTGATAAACAGGAAACGGATGTTCACTTCATGTTAACGTGACGAACCAGAGACAATTAGTTGTCTCACTTGCCTTTCCCTCCCTCTCTCTCTTATATATATATATATATATATATATATATATATATATATATATATATATATATATATATATATATATATATATATATATATATATATATATATATATATATATATATATATATATATATATATATATATATATATATATATATATATTTTGATTTGCTTGGTTATACTTGGACCCATGATGGCATAGACCCAAAGTATGAAAGAAGTCTCTGAGCAGGGTTCCAAAAATCCACTGTTCTAAAGTTACAGCGACCAACTCTAGAATAAGAATGCCACAAGGTACGAGGCCCTAGGGTATAATGGCAATTGACCTATTACAGGTAACATTGGAGGGACTGTATGTGTTGCAATGTATACACAACTATACGAATGTGTAGCACAAACATGTACACAGAAGGAGGGCACACATCACAGCTGTGTATTGTAATGTTTGTCAGGTTCGATACAAGAAGAAAAGATAAAAGATTCATTGAGGCAAAGCTTTTGGGAGACAAATGGGATATCCTAATAATTAAATATTATGATATATATTTTAAAGGAAATTCTTGAAATGTTAACCTCATACAGCTATTCTCGTCTCGCATCGTCGTACCAGAGACCGACGAACACGTTTCAGGATTTCGGGATCACAGTTCATACGTTAGAAGAAATCCTTTGCTGATGTCAAGATAGCTTGAGAATTGGCAACAGTCAATCGATGTTCAGTCTATGTATTTTGAATCTTTTTTAAAGAGAGACAGAAATGAAATTAGATCGTTGCATTGTTGGAGAAACCATAGACAAATCTGGTCATGATGAGTAATCTTCATCGTTAAGAACCTGTACTCGCTACCCATGATAAGTGTAGATCTATTGTTGGTAGAGAGTACTCAATACTGCCACATACGAAACAAGTAACATTCTGGAAAGTTGTTTTTGCTGGTTTTAGGTTCAGCAATGTTGTCTAGCACATTCTCTTCAACTCTACTCGTGAGGATATGTCTAGAAGCAAAATCGGTGGTTCGATACCACACTCCCCGAGACGCTGGTGGGATGCTACAAATTTTCCCTTTCCTGAAATCGTCAGGTGGGTAGGTTTCTGACTACAGGCGACGAGCCAAATTTCGAAATTCCATCGGCTCATTCATACTCAAAATGTATATCAATCAATTCCTCCCATATATATACTCCATACCACGATATCCTGTATTTCAGTTTAGATGTAACTGATAGTTTCACGATAGATTTACTTGTTTTTTTCACGTTTAAAATATATGATGTAAACCACAACACGAAATAAAGTATTGCTGATGGTCTTACACAAAGGTAATACAGTCTTGCGTCACATAACCTGTCTTAGTATTGATTTGTATCCATAGCTAATAATTTATTCATAGCTCCCGCAATAGATTAATTGTCATTGCACACTTGTAGTCTTGTACCGTGTTTCTTTCCTATTCTGGAATTGGTTTTAGTTTCAACTTTCTATAGCTTTTGAACCATGTATTAACCTTTCTTCATAGAGACTTTTTTTATAGTTGGTGTGTTTGCAACCATTGCTTCTAGTTTGAAACAACATATATATATATATATATATATATATATATATATATATATATATATATATATATATATATATATATATATATATATATATATATATATATATATATATATATATATATATATATATATATATATATGTGTGTGTGTGTGTGTGTGTGTGTGTGTGTGTGTGTATGTTTGTTTTAAAATGATGTTGATTTTGTTTTTGCTGTTCGTAAAATAAAATTTTTAAAATGAATTTATTTATTCTACTATTAAACTGCTTGTATGGTAATTGATGTATATTGATTACTATCTTTATTCGAATTTACGTTTCTTACTTTAAATAACATTTTCTGGAGACTGCTTTAAAAAAAAAATTTGCAAGTTAGATTCTGCAAAGATTTGAATGCTAACCATTGGAAGGTATTCTCTCTTTACTTAAAATGTATGTACTACGAAAGACTGGAAGATATATTTAATCACCTCCTTCATAGACCCATGTGAATTCTTACTTTTTAAATTTACTTTATCTGATGCCGTTTTCTTTTTTAATTTTTTATATAGATTTCAGTAACGAAATATAAAAGTTTCCCTTGAATAGGATTCTTAAAACCAATAAAATTAAAAATGGGAAACTATTCTAAATTTTTAAAATTTTCTTTAATTTTAATATTAATAAATCTAATATTTTAAAACTATAGTAGGATAATACTTATTCTTTTTTTATATTGCGTGTAAACATGTACTGTAAATATTTTCTGCAATCGTTTATGATTGTGTGATTGAACTGTATTCATATGCTCTCATCACTGGCGTAACTAGACAATCACTGGCGTAACAGAGAATCTCAATTAGTCTGTTTTGATTTTCGTAATAGCTTTTTTTTTATTCCTATAAATATATGTATTTTTTTTTATTCTCCTCCGGTGGACAAAGGCCATATATATATATATATATATATATATATATATATATATATATATATATATATATATATATATATATATATATATATATATATATATATATATATATATATATATATATATATATATATATATATATATATATATATATATATATATATATATATAGCGTCAGGAGTAAAATTCAAGATAATTTCTAATTTCCACGTATCGCAAATTTTGGAGGGAAACATAGAAGGTTGAAAAGAATTTCCACAAAACAGTAGTGGCTGAACAGAAGGAAACGCCACAGCGAACAGACCTGAATCAGTTGCAAGAGTCCACACAAAATCATTTGCAGACACTGCACCCTTTGTGCAAAAGGGACTTCGTTGAAAAGAGACAAAGCAACAACGTTACTTCACAACGGTAAAGGGTCGTGTGAATTTGAAAGTATAAAACCATTTATATGTATTTAGACCTTTAATTTGACCCTATCAAAAAGATGAGTAAAACCTGATCCACCCTAGATATGAGAGCAATACCCCATATTATCCTAGTGGGAATGGATAGAGTTAGTTGAGCAACTTAGACCATTAATAAAAGTAGGAATACAGCAGGAGATGCTGTAGAAAAAATGCTGTAGAACACTACCTTTGACAGGAAAGGAAAAAGTCACCCTATCAATGAAAGCTAATTTGGAAAGATTAGAAAGAAAGCTAGACATAAGTATGCAATGAGGAGGAAACCAAAAGAGGGAGCTTGGAAAGCAAAACACGCTTGTCATAACCATACAAAAGTCTCGGACATGTCAAAAGCTTCCAAACAAGTCTACCTCATCTTTGAGGTAGGAAAGTTTATCACTAGCGGACCTCCAGCGCCGAAAGCCAATACGATGTTCTAAAAGAAGGGAAAAGGACACTACATGATTCAAAAAATGTGAGTTGAGAATGGTTTTAAAGATCGTTGACAGAATACAAATGAGATCTATAGAGCGATAGTCAGAAGGATCAGAGCAACTATTTTTCTTCAAAACCGGTAGCACAAATTTAAGCTTCCAATTGAGGGAAAGCAAGAGCTTTGAAGCGTAAAGAGAATAGTTGAAAGAGGAACTTCCCTTCTTAGAAGCATACTCCCTCAAATCTGGAGTAAGAATGTCATTCTGGCAGCTTGCCTTCATAAAACTCATAGATTTCAGAAGACTATGCACCTGATCAAATATAATCACGGGTGAAGGAATGGGACAATTGAGGAGAAGGAGAAGAATTGCAGAGTCGTACAGGAATAAATTGGAGGAAAACAAGTGAATTAGCAACAGAACCATCAAAGTGAATATGCGTATTAAAGGCCGATTTACAGTAATTGTTAAAGATATTTTTAGCAAAGGCCATAGAGATTTATCAATAGGAGAACTTAGGAGATTAGCGCACTTTCGTTATATGAAAACCAGCTTTCCTCTTCGAATAATATCCCTACTACAACGATCACAAGCTGAAGGAAGATGAACAAGAGTGATAAGAAAACAAGAATTTTTCCATTCTCAAAACGTGGTCTCAAGCATGAATAAGAACGAAACAAACACAAGTCGAACCATGGATTTTGAGGAAACATTTAGTACTGCAAGAGAAGATATGAATTCTGTACATCCCAACAACGATTATATCCCCCTCGCTTTATCGGAAGGAACTGAAGCATCTTCAGAATCAAAGTAGTTACCATATGCTGTATATTAACAATGTTACTACCTGTTTTGTATGTTTCAGTATCCTCCTATTGACGTTTGTTACAGTGGTACGTAATTTTGCTTTTCAATATATATATATATATATATATATATATATATATATATATATATATATATATATATATATATATATATATATATATATATATATATATATATATATATATATATATATATATATATATATATATATATATTATATATATATATATTGGTGTGGTACAGTGGTTAAGTGTTGGACTTATATTAATGTTGTTTAAGAGGTCGCTGGTTCAAATCCCGGAATTATTATATATAAATAATAATAATAAACATTATGTGTATATGTATAGATAATGGTAGTAAAAACATCATTCTTATGGATTCTAGAGGCTGGGAATCCTCTTAACCAGTATTATCTCCACTTCCCATGTACGATTGCAGGAATAGGAATACTTTCTGCATCCGACACCACTCTGTATCATGCGGGGTATGGTGCTGAGTATTCAAAAAAAAATAAATAAATAAATAAAATATATATATATATATATATATATATATATATATATATATATATATATATATATATATATATATATATATATATATATATATATATATATATATATATATATATATATATATATATATATATATATATATATATATATCAGAAATACTTGAATTTAAAAGTATATTGATTGAAAATTCTGGGGGAGCCAGGCTCCCCCCTGCCCTCCCCCCCCCTTAGTTACACCCAATGACTCTCTTAACTCATAAATCACTCATGTGTACGTACTTACTGTTTTGCAAGTGTGTTTTATGTGCGTATATCTTACTAAAATTATGTTTATATATGTAAATATACGTCTAAACACTTAATTATATTTACACGTCTAACAGAGTATAAATATCCATCTTTTTTTTTTTCTTTTTGCAACTAATTATTGTGCACCGATAAAAATATAAACGCTTCTCTGTTATTTCATATCGTTACATTTTTACTTCTGTAATAATATAATATATATATATATATATATATATATATATATATATATATATATATATATATATATATATATATATATATATATATATATATATATATATATATATATATATATATATATATCGATATCCTTAACATTTAGGTTAGGCCTCTTTTACGGCAACTCCGATAGTTAAGGTTATGATAAGTCGAACTAAGTACGCTAGAAAAGTAAATAATATATATATATATATATATATATATATATATATATATATATATATATATATATATATATATATATAAATACTTTTTCTTTTTTTTACTTTCTCATCCCTTGAGCGCCTCTAAGGAGGTAGCCACACCTCCCTCAGAAAGCCCGCCACCGCGATCGGCCTCCTCCACAGGTCCTCCAATGTTGAGATGTTCCAGGCCATCCTGGAATGTTGAGTTGTTGGACAAGTAAGAAGGAAATGAGACACAGTCTCCGGTGCTGTCCCGCACCTGGTGCAGACGGGGGAGGGGGGGTAACGGTTTGGTTTATTTTGAATTTGTATTTGTAGTGTTGGAAGGTTTGGAGTAATGGCCGCATCTCAGCTTGGCTAATGTTGCTTGTGTAGGGATGGGGAGAGAGTCGGTTGTTTTAGAGATGTTAGGGGGGGGTGTGTGTTGAGAATGTTGTTGGGTTTGCGCTGCCTTAGATAGGTATCTGTGAGGGTGGTGTGGATATGTTTGATGTGGGAGACGTTGTTAGGGGGGAGAGGGATATTGTTGAGGATAAGTTTGT
>SEYY01020494.1:0-2500 GCA_009176605.1 Armadillidium nasatum | reverse complement strand
AATTTGGTGTTTTGCAGGTAGTCAGGTGCAGTCTTCCAAGGACGAAGATAATGGTAATGTACTTGTATTATTTTTCCATCTAAACAGGATTTTATTTCGTAAGTTAAATTATTAGCAAATACTTTCTGTACTTTATAAGGACCACTATATTTTTCATCTAATTTATGTGCAACTTTATCAGATGTTCTCACAATTTTCTTGATGACCAGTTCACCTACATCAAACGGACGGAATTTTTCATGTCCTCTGACCCAGAATTTAAAATCCGTTCTGGGGATCAAGGGCCTATCAGTCACTTCATGTTTAGTATTCAAAATATAGGAAGCAGGAGACATATTTAACTCGGTATGATGAGTATTGTTATATATTGAAATTACTTTTGGAAGATGTTCATCCCAAATTTTAGGGTCGGTAACTGAACTTCTTAACAAATCGGAAATAGTTTTATTTGCTCTTTCGCAAGCCCCGTTTCCCCATGGGGTGTAACTACTAGTAGTCAGATGCTTTATGTTATATTCTGATAGTAGTTCTTCTACTCTTCCTGTAAATTCCAAACCTCTATCAGTTAAAATAGCATTTGGAATTTTTAAAAGTGTCGGAAGAAGTTTTTTCAAAGCAAGAGATATTGTTTCTGATTTTTTATTTCTTACAGGTATGGCATGAAGGAATTTACTATTGTGATCTATTACTGTTAACAAATATGCATTACCAGACTTTGAAAAAGGCAATTGGAGTAAATCAAGAGCAACTAACTGATATGGTTGATGAGTCTGAATCTTAATAATAGGAGGATGCGGTGTACGACTTTTAATTTTATTTAACTGACAGATAGGACAAGTTGTACTTACGTCACTTACCACCTTCCTTAAGTCTGGATTAAAAATTTGCTGTTTACAAAGTTCAAACAATTTGTCTCGTCCAATATGCAACATGCTGTTGTGAGTATTAAGTACCAAATTCGTCATTAACTGAAAAGACACCACGGGAACTCTTAGGTTAGCTGAATCCTGAAAGTATAATATATCTTTGTCCAAAAGTAGTTTATTATAAAATCTTCTAAACCTTTTTAATTCTAAAGGAAGTTTCAATATGCTTCCTTGTTTAAGGCATTCTTTTAACTTCTGTAGCAATACATTGTTTTGATCTTCCTTTATCGTACTGGAATCAGTCAAATGGTCAAACGAGTTCTGCAGATTTGTAATATGGCCATCTCCACAATTGCAACCTTCAAAAAATGTCTGAGGTATAAATGAAAAAACTGAGTTCCTCATTATAACAAATTTATGATCATAATCTAGTTTGGTTTCTAACTCTTTCAATGTCTGAACACCCATAATAATGCAAAAATTCGAATGTTTTCCAAAAATAAAGTCCTCAACAAGTGCAAAAGGCACATTTTCTAATTCTAAATTTTCAATTCTTATGTCTAGTTTTACATACTCACTCAATATCGATGTTCCATTGTAGCCTACCATAGTTACAGGATGACTGAGTTTCAGTTTTTCTATATTTTTCTTTTCCTGCAATTTCTCAAAGCTGGTTCTGGATATCAAATTTACAGAGGATCCGGAATCTAAAATGCTACAAAAACTTAAACCACTAATTGTGACATATATTTTTGAAATGCGATTATGAATATGATCACAACATGAAGTACTACTAATGCCATTAGCATCAAAATCCTCATCTCCAAAATGATACACTAAGCCTTTCTTTTTATCAGTGACCAGACTGAGTGCAGGAGTTTCTCTAAAAGAACTGACAAGTGGTAAAGCTGAAGCTGGTTTCAATTCTAGTGCAAATTCATGATCTAATCTTTTGTTTCCATGAGGAACAAGCCTGTGTTCTAGAAAAGAAGTGCATTTTTCATCTTTATTTGGTTCTATCAACTCAATATGCCCACCTGATAAAGAAAATAGATAAATGACAGGTGGATTTTCGAGTGGTTTTTCATTTCTAGTAAATTTCATCAAAAACGTTTTATAAACAAGAACATAAATGACACACCGGAAAAGTTCACTAAAAGCATTCAAAAAATCAAAAGAAGGTGCTATTTCGGGGTCTATCATACTCGAAATGATTCTCTTTTTTCCTTCCACTTTATACTTTTTTGGTGATTTCAGAAGCTCTTTAACCAATATTTCTCGAAGGAATACAGTTGGTTCTTTTACCTGAGATTGGCTTACTATCTTTTTCCAATTTGTATATAACGTTTGGTCTCTCTTAATTTGAAAATATAGACAATCCAACATGCAATTTGGCCCTCCTTTTGGAGAATGAACTATTGTATAATCTCCTCCAACTTCTTCAACCACTATTTCTGAATTTACCACATTTCTACTTAGACCATCGGCAATTACATTGTCTTTTCCTGAAATATACTCTATTTCAAAATCAAACTCCAATAAATCAGTTAATGTGCGTGCCAACCTAGAATCTACATTTTTCAAGGAATATAAATATTTTAGTGGTTGGTGATCAGTTTGCAAGACGAAGGGTA
>SEYY01020493.1:12500-36694 GCA_009176605.1 Armadillidium nasatum | reverse complement strand
GGTGTAATAACGAAGGCTTGGGTTTTTCCTTTTATTTAACAAAATAAATGATTTGGCTCTACGCAGTAGAACAACAATAAGAACAAGAAGTTCCAGAACAAGAACATGAACATGAACCCTAGCTGCAATTATAAAATAAATAACAACTAGTGATATCTCCCAGTAATGCCATGATCCACACACCTGACACTGCCCCGCAGCAATGCAAAATATGTGCATCATGATCATTAGCAGGAGATAGATAAAAAAATGTAAATAAATGATTACCAATGGTAAATGCAAAGATATATATATATATATATATATATATATATATTATATATATATATATATATATATATATATATATATATATATATATATATATATATATATATATATATATATATATATATATATATATATATATATATATATATATATATATATATATATATATAATATAATAATAATAATAATAATAATAATAATAATAATAATAATAATAATAATAATAATAATAATAATAAAGCCATTAAAATGGTATATCTACATCCCAACTCTTACCTAGTGGGGTTGCCAAATTGGCTGGTGCCAGCAAAAGAAAAAGTTCAGTAAGGCTGAGGATGTCACTGCTATGCAACGATCAGTGGTAGCTTTGATGGCAAGGATTTGCGACGGAGGGTACTGGAGAAAAAGGAAAAGGGTACATAGAATAGAAGGAAAAATGTAAACTAAGGCCTATATCGTACTGAGGCCTAGCAAAAAACACGAATAACAGATATAGAAAAATTAGGATATTATAAACACTGCATACCTGTATATAAAGCAACTGCAGATTGTAGCTGATATCTACGGTGTAGAAATACCATACAATTACACAGGCTGGTGATGAATACAGATAAAAAAAACAGATAACAAATTGAAAATGCACCAAAACAAAACGGTTGAAGTCTACTTTAAAAAGCCTAACAAAGCGATAGTGCTTTCTACTTCGAACGTTACAGAGTTGCCTACGAAAAACCACAGTATAGAAATTACAGTAATTGCGAAAAGCTCTGCGGCTACAGAACCCCCCTCCAAAAGTGGCAAGGGTTAGAGACGAAAGCGAAGAGGAGGTCGAACAGTTCTGCCACTCTTTGTCCGACGTAGAATAGCAGGGCGAGCCGCAGGTCCACTAGTCGAAGAAGAGGGAGAAGAACCAGAAGAACGCTGTGAAGAAGGCGGTGCAGGAGGTGAAGGAGGTGGTGGAGGTGAGTCAGTGGAAGAAGAAGGAGGAGTAGGAAGAGTAGGAGAGGAAGGGCGATCTGGCACAAGTGGTGTTGGAAGCGCGACAGGAATGAGAAGAGGAGACTCTTCAAAATCATCCGGAGGATCCGGGGAAGATTCGAAAAATGCAGGTTTAAGCCTATCAACAGAGAAAACTTCCGTCCGACAAGGGAGCTGAAGAAGGAAGGTTTTCTCCCGACGACTTAAAACCTTGTAAGGCCCCAAATATCGAGCTTGCAGCGGAGCTCGATGAGCGTCGAGGCGTACGAAAACATGTGTACATGTTGTGAGGTCCTTCGGAATGAAAGAGTGTATGGAAGCGTGAGGGCGTGGAACAGAAGGTTTCCACGAAGCAGAACACTGACGGAGGCGAGAGAGATAAGTGTAAGGGTCGGAAGACGCAGGAGAAACCGAAGGGTCAAAGAATTCCCCTGGAAGACGAAGAGGAGAAGCCGTAAACTAATTCGGCAGAAGTACACTGGAGGTCCTCTTTCATCGCAGAGCGAATCCCGAGGAGTACGAAAGGCAGTGCCTCAGTCCAATGTTCCGAGCGAGGGTGAGCGGCCAGAGAAGCCTTGAGTTGCCGATGAAAGCGCTCCACCATACCATTAGCAGCAGGATGGTAAGCAGAAGTTCGAATGCGAGAAGTGCCGAGAAGAGACATAAAATCACGCCAAAGAAATGACTCGAACTGACGACCCTGGTCAGTTGTGATTGTCTCCGGCACACCATAACGAGAGACCCAGTGAGCTAAGAAGGCCTTAGCAACTGTTTCTGCAGTTATGTTGGGAATAGGAATAGCCTCCGGCCAGCGAGTGAAACGGTCGACGCAGGTGAGAAGGTAAGAGCAACCATCTGAGGGAGGAATAGGACCGACCAGGTCAACGTGAACATGTTGAAAGCGCTCACCTGGAGGCAGAAACTCACCAAGGGGAGCCTTGGTGTGACGATGGACCTTGGTCCTCTGGCAGGAGAGGCAAGCGCGTGCCCAAGTCTTGAGATCACTCTGCATGTTCGGCCATACAAAACGTGAAGCAACCAGCTTCTGTGTGGCCGAAATCCCTGGATGGGCGAGGTCATGCAATGAGTGGAAGACCTGTTTCCTGAAGGAGGAAGGGACCAATGGTCGAGGAGAACCTGTAGAAGTATCACAGACGAGTGGTCGAGCAATACCAGGCAGGTGAAGAGATTGAAGAGAAAGAGAAGTAAAATCAGGAAGAGAGATGTCCTCTGACTCCTGTGCAGCTGCCATGCCCTCGAAATCTACCGGGGATAGAGAAGAACTTGCGTTAATCTCTATCCGAGAGAGAGCATCAGCAGTGTGGTTGTCGATGCCGTGAATATGCCGGATGTCAGTGGTGAACTGAGAGACATATTCCAGATGGCGCGCTTCTCGAGGTGAATGACGTTCATTTCGTGACTGCATAGCGAAGGTGATAGGCTTATGATCAGTCAGAATGTGAAAAGAACGTCCCTCGAGAAAATAGCGGAAGTGCTTGGTAGCCAAATACATGGCCAAAAGTTCCCTACTGAAGGCACTGTACCGTGTCTCAGCAGGTTGAAGTTTTTTAGAAAAGAAGGCAAGAGGCACCCACATCTCATTCTGGTATTGCTGCAGGACACCCCCGACGGCAAAATCGGAAGCATCTACCTGAAGGCGAGTGGGAGCAGACTCCTGCGGAAAGACGAGAAGAGTAGCTTCAGCCAGAGCAGACTTTGCGTCAGAGAAAGCCTGCCGAGCAGCATCCGACCAAGTGACCTTGGTAGATTGACCCCTCTTTTTCCCCTTCAGCAGAGAAGTAAGAGGTGTCAGGAGAGCTGCAGCCGAAGGAATGAAACGATGATAAAAGGTTATCATGCCAAGAAATTGTCGAAGTTGACGCTGTGTTTCAGGAAGAGGGAACTGTCGAATGGCAGAAACCTTATCCTGAAGGGGAAGAACTCCTGAAGGTGAAATAGTGTGCCCCAAGAAGGTGAGTGACGGAACACCCAAGACACACTTGTCAGAGTTCACTCTGATGCCAAATTCCTGCAGCCTGGTGAAAACAGCCTGCAGGTGAGACTTGTGGAGCTCAGGAGAGGAGCTGGCAATGAGGAGGTCGTCGAGGTATGCCCAGCAGAAAGGAAGACCGCGGAGCACAGAGTCCATAAAGCGCTGGAAGGTCTGTGCTGCATTCCTGAGGCCGTAGGGCATGCGGGTATACTCAAACAACCCGAAGGGAGTAGTGATGGCAGTTTTAGGAATATCCTCTGGAGCAACAGGAATCTGGTGGTATGCACGCACCAAATCCACTTTAGAGAATATCGTACTGCCGTGCAGATGGGAGGTAAAGTCCTGAATGTGCGGCAGAGAGTATCTGTCAGGGACAGTCGCAGCATTCAGGGCACGATAGTCTCCACAAGGCCTCCAGTCACCCGGAGTAGCCTTGGGAACCAAATGAAGAGGAGAGGACCATGCTGATTTTGAAGGGCGAATAATGCCGAGTTCAAGCATGTGGTCAAACTCAGCACGAGCAACCTTAAGCCTCTCAGGAGCGAGTCTTCGAGGACGAGCGAAAACTGGAGAGCCGGAGGTCTCAATGTGATGCTGCACATTGTGCTTGACCGGGGCTTCTGAAGAGCAAGGCTTAAGGAGTGAGGGAAAATCCTGAGAAAGCATGGAAGAGAACTCAGAAGAAGTAGAAGGTGAAGAAGGTAACACCGAAGAAATGCTGAAGTGTGGAGTCGAAAATAAACATCCCTGAGCAGAGAGGGAAGTGCAGTTGTCGATCAAGCGCCTGTGGCGCAGATCCACAACTAACCCGAAGTGGGACAGGAAATCTGCCCCTAGAATGGGTTGGGAGACCTCAGCAATTGTGAAGATCCAACGGAAACACCGTCGAAGACCTAAATCCAAGGTTAAACTTTTTTCGCCATGCGTCGCAATGGCAGAGCCATTGGCTGCAAACAAAGAAGGACCAAGGAAAGAGGTGGAAGAAGAAATAGAAGTGTAAGCCTTCGGCAGGAGGGAAAGTTCGGCTCCTGTATCGACAAGATAATTAAGACCTGATAAAGGGTCAAAAATCCGAAGAAGGCGTTGCTGTGAAGGGTGGGAAGTAAGGCCAGTGTCAGCTACAGCTATCACTGACTGGCCGGAAGGTTTCCCTGGTAAGTGCAAGGCTTATTGCACTTAAGAGCGCGATCCTCCAAATGTGCTATGATAATAGCACAAAGGAGAGTCCCTTCTGAGAGAAGGAGATGGAGCACGACCGTGAGGAGCACCTGAACGAGCAGAAGGGGTAGAAGAGCGAGAGCGGTTAGAAGAAGCGATGGAAATAATGAGAGCGTTGAGAGAGGTTTGGAGTGCATCCATCTTGGACTCCAAACAAGCCACGCGAGTGTGTAAGGTCCTGTGCCAGACCTGAAGAAGGAAGTGTAGAAGTAGAAGCGACAGTAGAAGGTGTGAAAGTTTGAGCAAGAGGTAAAGAGACAGCAAAAGGTGCAGAAGAAGTCGCAGAGGAAATAGAAACCTGGGAAGGATTGATAGTGCGGAGGATCCTATCCGCGATAGCAGCAACCTCCTGAAGGGGTGTAGAAGGAGAAGTAACCGCCAGTATCCCCTGGGCATCTGCCGGCAACTTCTTCAGGAAGAGCTCTCGGATGAGAAGGGCCTCAGTGTCGGACGGCGCTGACCCTAATTGGCTCAACAAATGAGCCATGAGCTGACTTGGAGTGCGGGCTCCAAGCGGTTCACGACTCAAAAGTTGTCCAATTTTCTCTTCCCGAGAAGGTGCCACCCTATTCAGCAGCTCTGTCTTGAAGGCTGTGAACGGATCAGGAGACAATCGGACTGTAGGGAGAACATCCTTGACTTGACGTAGAACCTCTGGGGGCAGAAGAGGTACAAGGGCTCGAAACTTGGTATCAGAGGTATATGATACTGGGAAAATGGTCTCCAGCTGGAGAAGCCATAGCTCTACATCCCCAGGGATGTAGTGAGGAAGGAAAATTGCAGGTTGGGATGCAGCAGGCTGGGAAGGGGCCTCATTGGACATGATTTAATATAAAATAATGTAATAATGGCACGTTAAAAAAAAAAATATATAATGAATATATATATATATATATATATATATATATATATATATATATATATATATATATATATATATATATATATATATATATATATATATATATATATATATATATATATATATATATATATATATATATATATATATATATATATATATATATATATATATATATATATATATATATTAGGGATGGAGCGATACCAAAATTTTTACCGATACCGATACCTAAAAATATATATGATACCGATACCGATACCGGTATCGGAAAAATTGCCGATACTACTACCGATACCGATACAGATACCGATACAAAAAAATGCCGATACCGATATAAAAATATACCGATATTATAGAAAATATGCCGATACTTGCCGATACCGATACCGATACCGATACTTCACTCCATCCCTAATATATATATATATAAAAGATAAAAATATAGAATAAAATAAATGAATTATTAAAATGGTTATTAATAATAATAATTAAAAATAAGTATATGATAATAAAAATAAAAGAATTAAAAAAAAAATAATAAAGTAAATAAATTAAAAATAATGCAGATGTTGTTCCACTAGGAGGGTTCCAACTTGCGTGTTCCGGGTTCCACTGTGTGCCAAATCTTCACTCCAGGAAGTCAACACTCTATAGTCGACAATCTTTGGTCAAGATCTATGGTTGTTAGATGGTTGGTTGAGATTTGAGGGTGTAATAACGAAGGCTTGGGTTTTTTCTTTTTTTAACAAAATAAATGATTTGGCTCTACGCAGTAGAACAAGAAGTTCCAGAACAAGAACATGAACATGAACCCTAGCTGCAATTATAAAATAAATAACAACTAGTGATATCTACCAGTAATGCCGTGATCCACACACCTGACCCTGCCCCGCAGCAATGCAAAATATGTGCATCATGATCATTAGCAGGAGATAGATAAAAAAATGTAAATAAATGATTACCAATGGTAAATGCAAAGATATATATATATATATATATATATATATATATATATATATATATATATATATATATATATATATATATATATATATATATATATATATATATATATATATATATATATATATATATAATAATAATAATAATAATAATAATAATAATAATAATAATAATAATAATAATAATAATAATAATAATAATAATAATAATAATAATAATAATAGCCATTAAAAAGGTATATCTACATCCCAACTCTTACCTAGTGGGGTTGCCAAATTGGCTGGTGCCAGCAAAAGAAAAAGTTCAGTAAGGCTGAGGATGTCACTGCTATGTAACGATCAGTGGTAGCTTTGATGGCAAGGATTTGCGACGGAGGGTACTGGAGAAAAAGGAAAAGGGTACATAGAATAGAAGGAAAAATGTAAACTAAGGCCTATATCGTACTGAGGCCTAGCAAAAAACACGAATAACAGATATAGAAAAATTAGGATATTATAAACACTGCATACCTGTATATAAAGCAACTGCAGATTGTAGCTGATATCTACGGTGTAGAAATACCATACAATTACACAGGCTGGTGATGAATACAGATAAAAAAAAACAGATAACAAATTGAAAATGCACTAAAACAAAACGGTTGAAGTCTACTTTAAAAAGCCTAACAAAGCGATAGTGCTTTCTACTTCGAACGTTACAGAGTTGCCTACGAAAAACCACAGTATAGAAATTACAGTAATTGCGGAAAGCTCTGCGGCTACATCCTAATCATAATATAGGCCGCAGCATAGGCTTTATTGTAATTGTTAACAGTGTTCACATTAAAATTGTGTTTTTTTGGTTTGTAATAGATTCAGTAGGCCTAAGTAAGCCTTATAAGTCTTATGATATTTGTATTTAAAAGCCTAAGCCTACCGCATGTTTTATTGTTAGGCTACAAGCTGAATGGTTTTCTTAGGTGTGATTGTGAGCTGGCTGGTATAAGTTACTATAGCCACCTAAGTGTAAGAATATAAGAAATAGAGACAGTTATAAGCTACTAGGGCCTAACCAGACTAATCACAGACAAATGTTGCAAATGGAGCCTTTTGCCAAGTTGGCTCATGCTAGAAATTTGGCGAAAGCTAATTTAAGGGCCTAATTTGCTGTTCTAGAGTAATTTCTCAAAAATTTCAAATCACTGTATTATAAAAACTCAGGGTTTGAACTTTTATTATAAGACCTGAAAGAGAAGGGTCGCAATTAGTGTTAAAATTAAATAATAAGAGGAGACTTACTATGAACTTTTTCATAAGGTTTTGTTGCTTTTGAAGTTCCTTCATATATGAATTCAATATAATTAAGAACGTTACGCAGTTTTATATTTGAGAAGAAGGCAATAGATATGATAGTAAGAATGATTTGAAAGGAAAATATAACTCATACCTTTTACCTTCGAATTTTGAGGATTTATAACGAACAAGCAAAAACTCTCACATTTTAATAACGTCTAGACTTGATGAATGATTCGATAAAAGTGAGTCTAATTCAACCGGGACGGTTTTGTTAGAAAAAATGTGCAACATCGATGCAAAAAACAAACCAACTTTGCAAACTCCCATCAAGGAGAACTTATATAATATATATATATATATATATATATATATATATATATATATATATATATATATATATATATATATATATATATATATATATATATATATATATATTTTTTTTTTTTACAGAACGCCACCGCTCACGGGCAGAGCCCTTTTCAAGGAGGGGGCACGCACACATGGAGAAGATTCATTCAAACATACACACCTAACGCACAGCTCTCATATATATATATATATATATATATATATATATATATATATATATATATATATATATATATATATATATATATATATATATATATATATATATATATATATATAATAGGGCTTTGCCCGTGAGTGGTGGTGATGTGTAAAGTATATATATATATATATATATATATATATATATATATATATATATATATATATATATATATATATATATATATATATATATATATATATATATATATATATATATATATTCACTAGGTAAATTAGTAAAAGCATATAAACAGTTTTTATATCCTCCTACTGAAGAGTTGCAATGAGAGCAGTATCATTGCAATTACTAAAATTAATAAAATACTACAAATAAGTTAAATTCCTGTGAAGGAATTCATGACACTTGACAGCAGCATGTTTGAGTGGTCTTTCTCTGATTGACCTTGTCTGAGGTTGAGTTTTTAGAGATTTAAGCTGACAAGGTAAATTTAAACCTGAAGTTGAAGGCTGAACATTAATGACAGCACTATTACCATTATCTTGAACTGAATTTGAAGGTGAGGGGTCAATTTGATCTGCAGTCTCATCTTCTTGACTGTTTGCAAACTCTGCATTAGATAAGTCATTGCAGATTTGATCATCGGCTTCATCACTGGTTACAGAATGAGTGATAGACAGCTCTAAAGGGTACAGATGGCAAATTGAATGATGACACGTTTGCCCATCTCCTCTTTTAACCAAAACACTTCTAATCTTACTATCATGACCAACGATAACATCCAAAACTCTGCCGAAAAGCCAGAAGGATCTTGGCTTATTGTGTGTCTGAATCAAAACAATGTCTCCTACCTTTATTCTGTTGGTCCATTCTGACTGGTAGAGATTTCTACTTGTTTGCCGTAAATTTAATAGATAAGACTCATACCATAATTGCCTAAAGGTTTCTAATATTTTCCTTGAGTATTTAGGGTTATGGATAAGTCTTGCTGTGAAGGAGGAAGTTGTTTCCATATAGGTAAGGTAACTTCATTGAATATAAGGCTTGAATTGAAATAAGGCTTTAAAAAGGATTTTGGAGAAATGATTTCCAATTCATTTTCTGATGACCTATAAGTCAAAGGTGTTGAATTAACAATATTAATAATATTTGAAATAGTTGTTAACAATTGATTGTAAGTTAAGATTGCTTTACCTATAGTTTTATATAGACATCCCTTAACCACTCGTATCATTCTTTCCCAAACTGAGCCTACCCAACTACTGTACAGAGGAATCAGGATAGATTTTTCCCAACTCCAGGGGAATTTGGTGGGCCTCCGCCTTTTGCCCACCGGAGGATATATATATATATATATATATATATATATATATATATATATATATATATATATATATATATATATATATATATATATATATATATATATATATATATATATATATATATACTATATATATATATATATATATATATATATATATATATATATATATATATATATATATATATATATATATATATATATATATATATATATATATATATATATATATATATATATATATATATATACATATATATATATATATATATATATATATATATATATATATATATATATATATATATATATATATATATATATATATATATATATATATATATATATATATATATATATATATATATATATATATATATATATATATATATATATATATATATATATATATATATATATATATATATATATATATATATATATATATATATATATATATATATATATATATATATATATATATATATATATATATATATATATATAAGAATGGGGTTCAAACAGAGATGCAACATGTCTGCAGAGCTGTTCACTGTGGCACTTGATTGGACAGTGAGAATGGTGGTAGACTATAGAGAGAGATGAATTAGATGGAGAAGAGGTTGAAAGATCTGGATTTTGCTGACAACATATGCTTGATGAACTACTCACATAAAGATGCGCAAAAGAAGAAAAAATGGAAAAATATAGAAAGAAAATAGGATTGAAAATATATTAATTGAAAACATGTGATGTTGAAAAGTTCGGAGAGAGATTTAAATTTAAAATAAAATGGGAAAATTTACTAGAAGGTAAGAGAATTTTACTATTTGTGGTCAAGATCTTATCTGCTATCAACACTCCCAGTTACAAATCAGGAAAATTTTCAGTGCTTCTTCTTGATGATCTTATTCACAATCAATCCATAGTCAAAGTTTCCATTAAATTTTCATCCTTCATTCGAAGCCTGAATTTCAATCATAACAATTTGAATAGCTTTGATATTGAATCCCTTTTAATTAACAAATATTCCTGTTTCAGAAACATGTAAAATTATTATTAATCATATTTTTCAATCTAATTTATCCTTCAATGGTCTAAATCGAGAACAATATTCTCGACTTCTAAGATTACCAACTGAAGATGCTATCTTCTATTTTGATATATATATATATATATATATATATATATATATATATATATATATATATATATATATATATATATATATATATATATATATATATATATATATATATATATATATATATATATATATATATATATATATATATATATATATATATATATATATATATATATATATATATATATATATATATATATATATATATATATATATATATATATATATATATATATATATATATATATATATATATATATATATATATATATATATATATATATATATATATATATATATATATATATATATATATATATATATATATATATATATATATATATATATATATATATATATATATATATATATATATATATATATATATATATATATATATATATATATATATATATATATATATATATATATATATATATTCTACTGACTATCCTAAATTCTTCGAGTATCTAAACTCCAAAACAGAACACATTCTATCTTCCATTTTCTCTGAGATTCACATATTAGGTGATTTCAATGTTCACCATATCCAATGGCCTTCTTCTAGTTCTCATGATACAGCTGGTGAACTCGCCTTCCAATTCGCTATCCAAAATGACCTCGAGCATTTGGCGCAGCTCCCAACTCGTATCCCAGATCGTCTTGGAGATAAACCCAACATTTTAGACCTTTTTCTAACTTCTGATCCTTCTCCTTATACTTTTAAACTCTTTTCTCCTCTTGGTTCCTCCGATCACCTTATCTCTGTATTCTCTTCTATACTTTCAAGTCTTCCGCAGGAAAGACTCAGTTTGTCAGACTTGCGTTCGTACTTCTTGTATTTCCCGTGGAATGGTTATTGATTCTGTGGGAGGAGTCCCTCGGAGTGTGCAGAACGCATATCCGAGATGATTCTCTCTGGCATGGAGACATACACTTCATATTCTTTCCCTTCTACTAAACTTAACAAACCTTGATTTAATTCTGCTTGTTCTCGTGCTATTCACATCAGGGATCCCCCTCTCACGCAACTTATGTTTCATCCCGGAATCGTGCAAAATCTATTCTTTGTAACACCCAAAACTCTTTCTCCTTATCAAATTCAATAAGCTTTCTGGTTCCTCTTCCTCACGCTCTTTCTGGCATATTGTAAAAAGTGTCAACTTTAACTTTGCTTCTTCCTTTTTCCCTGCTAGTATCTTTAGATGGCATAACTGCTGTGTTACCTTCTTCTAAAGCTGAACTTTTTCTCTCAAACTTTTGTCTCTAATTCATCTTTAGCTATTCTTCCTCATTTATCCCTGTCCAACTCATTTATGCCTAAAATTAGAATTTCTTCTAAAGATGTCATTTCTGCTCTCTCTGAGCTTAATACTAAGAAGGCGTACGGTCCTGATGGTATTCCTCCTGTGGTTCTCATAACTTGTTCTTCCGAACTTGCACCCTGCCTTGGTAAACTATTTTGTCTCTGTCATTCTAAATCAATTTTCCCTTCTTGCTGGAAATGTGCGCTCATTCAGCCTGTGCCGAAGAAGGGGGATCCCTCTTAACCCTTCAACTACCGTTCCATTTCTTTAACCTCCGTTCTTTCTAAAGTTTTAGAATCTATCCTTAACAGAAAGATTTGGAAACATCTCAATTCTTCTAATCTTATCTCAGATCGCCAGTATTGGTTTCGTAAGAAACGCACTACTAGTGACCTTCTTTCCCTTCTCTCTGAAACTTGGTCCTCCGCTCTTCGGTATTTCGGTGAATCCTTTACTGTCGCTCTGGAGATCTTAAAAGCCTTCGATGGAGTCTGGCACAAAGCTGTGATTTCCAAACTTCTATCTTTCGGTATCTATTCTTCTCTCTAATTTCCTTTCTGGTCGTTTTATATCAGATGTTGTAGACGGCCACGGTTCTTCCTTCAAATCTATTAATACTGGTGTTCCTCAGGATTCAGTTCTATCTCCAACACTTTTTCTACTTTTCATAAATGATCTCCTATCCACTCCTATGCTGATAACTCCACCCTTCATTACTCCTTTTAATTTGAAAGACGTCCCTCCCAACAGCAGTTAATAGACTCGAGAAGGGTAGTCTTGGAGTAACTAATCTCTGATTGTTACGTATTTCCAGTTGGGGCAGAGAAAACATGGTTGTTTTCAATACCTTAAAAACTCAGCTCCTCCATCTCTCCACTCGACACAATCTTCCACACAACTATGATATCTTCTTCAAAAACACACAGTTCAAACCTTCATTTGTTCTTAATATTCTCAGTGTATCTTTTTCTCATGATCTTTCCTGGAAAGATCACATTACTTAACTTTCTAAACAAGCTTCTAAGAGGTTGGGAGCTCTGAGGCATCTTCGTAATTTCTTCCCACCACCCCAGTTGCTAGTTCCTTATAGTTGTGTTGTTCGCTCCTGTATGGAGTATGCTTCACACATTTGGGGTGGTTCCAACCAGACAGCTCTCCTGGAGAAGGTAGAGTCTAGGGCTTTTCGTCTCATCAACTCTCCCGCTCATACTAACTCTCTCCAATCTCTTTCTGCCCGACGAATTATTGCGTCACTCTCTATGTACTATCGGAATTACAACGGACATTGTTCTTCTAAACTCTCTGGTCTCATACCTTTTCTAGTCTCATCCTTTCTCTGTCCAACTTTCAGACCCCAGACTTAACTGCTATGTCCAATCTTTCATACACTCTACGAGTAAAGTCTGGAACACACTGCCTTTATCTATTTTCCCAACTTCCTTTGAATTCCTTTAAATATGCACTAACTATAGCAGCAGTGGCTCTATAGCTTACAGGAAACGTGCCAGCTATTATCGCTGTGTGTCTGGGCATGTCGGCCTTTAATGATCTAGATAGGAATTTTCCAACTCCGGTGGAAATATGTTGACCTCCGGCTTTTGCCCACCTGAGAATATTATATACATATATATATATATATATATATATATATATATATATATATATATATATATATATATATATATATATATATATATATATATATATATATATATATATATATATATATATTAGAGGTGGACCGGAAATCCGCATCCGCATCCGCAACTGCGGATATACGCATCATTTTTCCAATATCCGCATCCGCGGATATCCGCAATTGGATATCCGCAACCGCATCCGCATCCGCGGATAGTAAAAAATTACTATACAAAATTTTGTATTGAACGCAGAACCTCTTTCTGAACGCCATACAGGCGACTATCTTGAAACTGTATTTGAAAAGATGCTGACAAAATGGAAGATTTCATTAAATGAAGTGCACTGGGTAGTCAGGGATTCGGGCACAAATATAAAAAAAGCACTTTCTCTGGTAAGAGTGAAAAATGTAGATTGCTTTGCACACCAAACTCAGATAGTAGTTAAAAATTCCATTATGAGTCAAAAATGTGTATCCGATTTAATAACCAAATGTAGGTTAATTGCTACGCATTTCAATCACTCCGTTGTAGCCCAAAATGAGCTGAAGAAAATACAAACAAGACTAAATGTTCGTCCATTTTCTGCATGCAAAATATTCAAACACTTTGGAATAGTAGTTTGCATATGCTTGAGAGGATGTGCGAAATTAATGAGGCCATTTGCATTTATGCTTCAAGCAGCACAAAAATAAAGCCTCAAACAGGTGACGAAAATGACATTTTAAATAATTGTATTAATATCCTTAAGCCTTTTGAAGAATTAACAAAGACTAAAAGTTCAGCTGAATCATGTTTGTCAGATGTGATACCACTTGTTTCAACATTGAAAGTTGTGTTAACAAATGTTATTAAGTCTAAGGGAGTTTCAAGGATGACTGAAACATTAATGAAGGAGATGAACGACAGATTTGAAAACCTTGAAAATGATGATGCTTATACAATTGCAACCTTTTTAGATTCTAGGTACAAAAAAAAAAAAATTTTAAACCACTTGTTTCTCAGAATTTTAAAATCAAATTAGGATGCTTATGCGATGAGATGATAGAAACAGCTAAAATAACGCCTTTCAAGAAAAAGCCAAAGCTCTCAGATACAAAAGAAACAAAATCTGTTAGCTTAAGCATTGCTAAATCAATGAAAGATCTTCTAGCTTCCAGCAGCGATGAAGAATCACAGTCAGAAGTATCAAAGGATACAATATCGATTATTGAAAATTATCTGAAACGTTTGGAGGCAGATAAAGACCAACTGGTTTGGTGGAGAGATAATTGCAAAAGTTTCCCTTTTCTTCCTGATCTGGTAAGGACTTATTTAGCATGTCCTTCAACTAGTGTTGCTAGTGAGCGTCTTTTCAGTGGAGCAGGCCTCATTTACGACGAAAAGCGAACAAAACTTTCACCTGAAAGAGCCTAAAAGCTTTTATTTCTAAAAAATAACTTACCAATTATTAACTTCAAATGGAATATGTGAAACTGTGAAGTGTGAAGGTAATACTGAATTACTTATATATATATATATATATATATATATATATATATATATATATATATATATATATATATATATATATATATATATATATATATATATATATATATATATATATATATAACCTTTTTCCAAATGGGTGGAGGTTGGGGAAAGAGGTTGGTGGGGTGTTATCTATGGGAACATAGATTCTGGATATTATATTTAAAATTCCAAGAATCTATGGCAAAAACTCTTAAAAAATTAAACTATCCGCATCCGCATCCGCATCCGCAATTGAATATCCGCAACCGCATCCGCATCCGCATCCGCATCCGCGGATAGTAAAAAATTACTATCCGGTCCACCTCTATATATATATATATATATATATATATATATATATATATATATATATATATATATATATATATATATATATATATATATATATATATATATATATATATATATATATATATATATTTACTCTCTCACTCTCTCTCTCTCTCTCTCTCTCTCTCTATCTATATATATATATATATATATATATATATATATATATATATATATATATATATATATATATATATATATATATATATATATATATATATATATATATATATATATATATATATATATATATATATATATATATATATATATTTGAACTTTTTAAATCTATTTTTTTTCGCTAATTGTCTGCTTTTGATGCCCAATGGGCAGTTCCAATGCCATTGAAGTTGCCCTAATTAACTTTATTTGAAGCCTAAATTACGCTGCCAAAAATTATCTCCTAAATTGATTGCTTTTTTTTCTTTTTTTTTTTTACTCTTACTGTTACTAAAAATAAAAATAATAATAATAAAAAAAATTAAGCAAATAAATAAATAAAAAAATAAATAATAATAATAATAATAATAATAATAATAATAATAATAATAATAATAATAAAAATAATAATAATAATAATAATAGAGTGCATTTAAAATATAAACTATATAAAAATTATAAAAAATGAACGTTTCTGCATTATATAAATATAATTTAACTTTTTTTTTATCGTACAATGAAAGATAAAACACTTTATCTTAAATTATGTAATTTATATAAATTTAATTCGCTTTTTAATTCATTTCTTCGACAAGTTTTCGTTTCTCAACACTAGGAAAGATTCAACGCCAAAAAAAAATTTATTTTTGAATATTTTCATTAAAAAAAAAAAATTCATTCTTGAAAAATTTCAATTTTTCGGACAATCAAACAATTTTTATTTTTTACTTTTGCATAATTGGTTTAGCTTGCTTTTTTTTTTTTTTTTTATTTTCCAAGTGCGCGAGTGAGAGGATATGTTTATGGAACATTTCACAACTTCTCCGCAAGTACTTAAGCACCTTTTCCAGAGGCTCTCGCACCTTCGCACGCAAAATTTAATTTCAGTATGGTGCGTAGGTGCGTAGGTCTATGGTAGTTTTCCAGTTCTGCAAATGATATATATATATATATATATATATATATATATATATATATATATATATATATATATATATATATATATATATATATATATATATATATATATATATATATATATATATATATATATATATATATATATATATATATATATATATATATATATATATATATATATATATATATATATATATATATATATATATATATATATATATATATATATATATATATATATATATATATATATATATATATATATATATATATATATATATATATATATATATATATATATATATTAGGATGGCTAAAAAAATTTTTTCCAGAGACTATGGTTTGCACAAACGTCAGAATGATGACTTAACACCATATGTCAAATCATAGGGTTGTGCTACCCTACCTACCCCTCACACATCATCTATCCCCCTAAATAATTAGAAAAATAAATAGTAATGAGTTTTCTTTCATTTAACATTAGTTCAGAGGCTGATAATAAGGTATAAGACATTTTTTTACATACGCACACATCAAAAATATGCACATAAATACCCTTCGCAAACCTCTATCCCACAACTTTAAAGGAAAATGAAAAAGAAATCAAAAGTAATTATAAATTTCATCACTTTCTTTTTACTTTTGAATATATATATATATATATATATATATATATATATATATATATATATATATATATATATATATATATATATATATATATATATATATATATATATATATATATATACGTTAGGCATGATTATAAAATAAAATATAAAAAGAAAGTTATTCACATATAAATTTCAAAAAAAAAAAAAAAAAAAAAAAAAAAAAAAAAAAAAAAAACGTGCAAACTTCTTAATTAACATTTACCATTTTTATAAATATAAATAGTTAATATGACCTGCTTTTTTTTTACTGTCAAATTCCTTAAATTTTTTTCTGGACTGTATTACATTCAAAATATATTCATGTCTCTTTTCATATCCAATTCTTACTTCTGACGCTTGTATAAATATATTTACTGCATGCTCTATACCCTGGCTGTGGCATGGAAACAAAACAGTGTTAATTGGCTCATTTACAAATTGTTTTATTTCATTAATTGTTAAATCCTGTAAAACAGGTGGCTGGGTGACTGTTTCCTTTTTCTCAATCAATAACTTTTGAATAATCATCTGCATTTAAATTTAGTGTTTTAGACAGTTCAAACTCTCTTGTAATGGAATTCCTTACTCGAGCTAAAATAATTTGTTGAAAAACTAAATCTCTTTTCTTGTCTCCGAAAACATTCCCAGGATGATCAAAGTAAGAGTTTTTTTTAGTACACTCTCCATAATCAAAGCAAGTTTTTTGTCCACGTCTTTAAGTAGACCCATCAGGTATCAAAAATAACATGCACCATTAGTTACCTGGTGCGTAAACTTTCATTATTATATTTATTAGATTTTGAAGAGCTTTGGAAGGAAGTTTTGTGGAAACGTATAACCGTGAGATCCTATTTGCTTTTGTTAACCATCGGCATGATGAAGGGTGCTTGGAGATTTCTTAACTAATGATGGCGATATATTCCCTGATTTTATACTAATACTCATTTCATACAAAAATTTTTGGTTATTGCTAATCTGTTTAAAGATATCTTGTGGGATTTTTTCAAGGTTGCTGTTTACAAGTTCAAAATCAACTATCTCTAGCTAAATTACATCTTATTTAATTTTCAATGGTACCCTTAAAATTTTTAATCCTGATGTTTGTCCACCAACTGCCTCGAATATGTTTCTGAATGGAAGCTCATTTGCATGTAAGAGGCAAATTAACCACTGTATCGGTCTTTCCAAATATATTTCAATCAGTCTCAAAACTTCACCAACTCTTCCAGTGTTAACTGGAGTCCTATCGCAAAGAATAGCTTTAAGGGAAATCTCGCTATTAGAATCAATTAAGAAAGTTATTATTTCATCAGTAATACATCTTGCCTTGGAAGAATCTGGTGTAACATGAGTCATGCAAGTATCATCTGGTACTTTTATAATAACATAATGCTCTTTCAATTCAATTCTATATTTTCTTTTAGTTTGATCTTTTCTGTCGTCAAATCAAATGCATTCTAATTGGGTGTTTTTTACTTTCATTCTGATGGCATTCTTTTTGTCAACACGTTTCCTCTCTCTTTCAGCTTTTTTTCCTATCCAACATTTTACTTTCATTCAATATCCCAATATCCTTTAATGCTGCACTGACTATAGCAGCAGTGGCTCTATAGATTACAGGAATCCCGCCAGCTATTACGGCTAAATGTTTATTCACAAATTTATTCTAAGTATATATATATATATATATATATATATATATATATATATATATATATATATATATATATATATATATATATATATATATATATATATATATATATATATATATGCAGAGTGTTACAGGATCTCACCTACAAACTTGTAGGACCGATAGTTGATACAGAGATGAAATTGTTTTGTTAAGGTACAGTCGTGAACAGAAGTTCGTTCTTATTAAGCTGGAAATAAATATTTATATAAAAAATGGAGATCATCTCAGATTCAGCCAATCACAGTTCAATTAAGCCCCTCTCAATGTTTTTATTCTCTTTTTATTCAAAATAGAGATTTTATGAAATGATCTCCATTTTATATAAATATTTATTTCCAGCTTAATAGGAACGAACTTCTGTTCACGACTGTACATGTACCCCCTAACCCGTAGTCTCGGAGTTATGAACTTGGAATAGTTAGGATATAGAATAAAAAAAGCAGTTGCACACACTACAATTTGAAAGTCATGTTTACATTACAATGTGTGTTCAAACAATCTGCCCTGTTTCTCATTACATGCCTGATATCGTCGAAGCTACGAACGTCCAGCTTTTTCGAGCATGACAGGATTCTGGGCGATGTGGTGAAACGCATCATTGATACATGCAATCTGCTGAGCTCTGGAGGTAACTGGAGTTTCATACACCATGCCTTTGACATTCCCCCAAAGATTAAAGTCAAGGGGCGTCAAGTCAGGTGAAAGAGTGGACCAAGCAGCAGATCCTGCACGTCCAATCCAATGTTCCCCAAAGTCGACGGTTATCTGCGCCAGCGCATCGATACAGAAGTGTGCTGGGGCGCCATCATGATGGAACCAGAGTTGTTGGGGCACTACAAGCGATACTTTGTCCAGCAGGTCCGAAAGTACGGTCTGCAGGAACTGTAGGTACACAGCTCCATTTAGCCTTGCTAGCAGGATTACTGGTTCCAGCAAATGTAGTTCAACAACTCCAGTCTAGATGTTCAAGAAAAACAATTGCTGATAGTGTCTACCACAAAACCGCATGTGGGTTTGCATAGTCCCAGACATGACATTTCCTACTGTTAAAATAACCGTTTCCAGAAAAGAAGGTTTCATATATGAATAACTTGCATGTGGAGAAGGCGGCATTATTTGTATACGAAGAAGCAACCACCGTACAAAGTGCATAAGAAGTGCAAAATATCCTGGTCCCAGGGACTGAGTCCTCTGAAGGTGGTACACATGTAGGTTGTATTCCCGCAGAACCCACCATACGGACAGGTGACTTACGCCCATAGCATGCGCCACGGCACGCGTGCTGGATGACGGTTCCTCTCTGAATCTCCTCCTCAAAGACTGGTGTCTTCACAACACATCTTCCACCTCCGGTATGCTGAGGACGAAGGTTGCCCTTTTCCCATATGCGGCGATGTAATGCAGCCAAATTACTGAGGTGTGGATGTCTTTTGTTAGCATAATGTTGCTTGCAGATGCGACAAGCCTCTCGTCCATTTTCCTCTAGCCTCACCGTAACACATTATTATGTTGGTCAGTTCAAGTAACTCCCAATCAATGTTTGCAGCTACATGCACAACGCCCCACAGACGTACCGGTAAAAGTGGCTAAATGCACACGAAGAAGAATACCAACAAACCGGGACTATGTTACGTAACGGGGCCCGCACCTCACCTGATGCGCAAAACTCCGAGACAACGGGTTGAGGGGTATATCTACCTTAAAAAAAATGTTCATCTATGTTTGACCTATAGGTCCTACAAGTTTGTCGGTGGGTCCTGTAACACCCTATATATTAGAGGCGGCTTGTGACTTGGTTGCAGGTTTATGCAACCACTACTACATGCAACCACCACTACATGTTGCGACGCCCTCGTTGCACAAGGGGTTCCCTGCTTTCGCACCAATTTTGTGTAGACGTAGGGAACCCCAGGCTAGCCCGTTGTGGTGCCTCCTTCTTTCCAGCCACCTCTATTCTGTGGAACTCTCTACCATAATCTATTTTTCCTCCTGTATTTAATCTTCCACTTTTCAAGGCTTCCGTCTGCGCCTACCTGAGGGTTGTGCGTTAGGTGTGTGTGGTTAAACGAGTTTTCTCCCTGTGTGTGTGTGTGTGAGTTCTCTATGTGAATGTGTTTTCTTCCCCCTTGTGTGTGACCCCTCCTTGAAAAAGGCTCTGCCCGTGAGTGGTGGCGTTCTGAAAAAAAAAAACTAGCTAGTGTACAACTGTTATTTATTAATTTTGTTTCCTATTTTGTTTTATTTAATAAATTGTAAAATTGCATCTTATTATAATAACACTCCAATTAAGCGTCATTTAATGTAAAAAAAAAAAAAAAAAAAAAAAAAAAAAAAAAAAAATTATATAATTTGGATTAGTTATTCAAAACCAAGAAAATACTGTATGTAGTTTGAAATTTTTTTGCAAATGCATGTCTTAATATAACGGACGAGAGCTTTGTGAATAGACAATTGCAGTGCACTTGTTTCTATTAATGTAATGTGGTTTACAAAAGAAATGCAAACGTTCCGCACTTGACGAAACATTTTAGAGCACGAAATAATTTGAAAGTTCTTTTTTTTCGTTCCATTTTTTGCGACTCGAATTTGAAGAGTGATGACGTTTAATACTTTGTGAAATGTTAGATGTAACCACCTATAAATTGTGCACGAGCGCCCCTGATATATATATATATATATATATATATATATATATATATATATATATATATATATATATATATATATATATATATATATATATATATATATATATATATATATATATATATTATTTATAGTTCCTTTAGAGTTTTGGCTAAACTTTACTTAGTTTTTTTAGGTTTTTCAGATTATTTTATGAAAAAGTACACAACCGTCTAAACGCTCCTGAAGTGTATTTTAGGACAACTCTGCTGGAGCCACATCAAGACTTTCTCTAAAATTCCGAAGTGAAAAGACCAAGAATCAGATAAAAGAGCGAGAACAAAAGTATATCATTCCATGCGAAAGACATATTGTCGATCAGAGATAAGATTAAAAGAATTGAGATATTTCAAAACCAGCCCGAAAAGGAAAGAAGCGTAAACTTTAGAAAAAACCCTCATATCCTAAATGAGAGCAGGTTACCAGCAGAACGGACACGTCGGAATGGAAAGACAGAGAGAAAATAGTTTACCAAAGCAGGATGCATGCAAAGTTTGATGCATGCTCAGAAGCACAAGTTTTGAGAACCACAGGAATTATAACATCAGTATCGTGTTAGACTCAGAGATAGATGAATAGATAGATAGATAGAGGGAATTACGCAAGAACAGAGTTAAACAAAGATTTGCTCAGTTTAATTGCAGGGAAAAAATAAGGAATGCACGCTTCCACGAGAGAGAAAATCACCTTAGTTATAAGTTAAGCACTCTCCTAGGGACACCTCTCACCAAAGCAATATTCATTCCAAGAGAAATAAAAGAAGTACAATCGCTTGTCCGATCAATCTGTGACATCAAAATACCAAACCTTTTCCTCGACATCGGTGGTGGTTTTTCCCGTTGAAGGCCAGGAGAGAATGAACAATTTACAGATATAAGAAGGCGATCGGAGGAACCAAGAGTTGTAGAGAGTTAAAAGACTAAAATAAAGGATTTGAAGTTCCGAAAAGGTCTTGAATCATCTCCAAGATGATCAGTGATACAGATGGAGAACTGCACCAACTGCTCAAGTTTAATCTGAATAGAGAAATAATAACGCCTTTCACTAATTGTATCTCGAGTATTAAAGGAAAGTCACTGACGATGGTGAGCATTGATATTACCAAGGACGATGAATTCAGAAGGAAAAGAAGAGAGAATATTCTTTATTTTTTTTTAGGTTAAGTAGTTGAAGAATTTAGGATAGTGAGTTGAGTAAGGAGAGGGTTATACAAAGCATACACACACATTCCCATTCGATTGTGAGTATAAAAACTTGTCTCCAAGACAAGGAAAGTTTTTGTAGAATTCATATAAAAACCATCATTTTTGAAAATAAGAAAATAAATAGGAAAAATTAAGGGAAGGGAGAGTAAATGAGATAAGAATGATTAATATAAGTTATAAAAAAAATAAGAATAAGCAACATGATTAGAGATAAAAAGAAAAAAGAAAAAAGAATTCAAAAAATAATGAAAAAAAGATGATAAAAAATTTGGATAAAAAGAGAAGTAGTAAAAAGTACAAAATAATAAAGAAGGAAGGAATAAAGGATGATAATTTAAACAGAAAGTAATAAAACACAATTTTATTTGACTAGAAAAGAGCAAAAGTACGTTTGTAACTAAACATTTCTTTTAATAATAATAATAATAATAATAATAATAATAATAATAATAATAATAATAATAATAATAATAATAACTAAAATATATTAATAATAGTAATAATAATTATAAAAATAATAATGGTAATAATATTTCATTTGAATCATTATTATTATCACTTTACTTTTTAATTATTATTAAATTTGTTATTCTATTTAATAAAAGTTGATTTAAACTATTTTCTGAATCCGAAATTTCCACCGTCAAACTCCTCCTCTCCGGAATATTCGATCTCAGCAACGAATCCGGAGTCTCCGTCCACGTAATACCGGACTTTCTGCGTCCGGGAATCCGGAAGTAGGACGTAATAATAGCCTTCGACTCGACCGTCACTTCTTTTCTCCTTATGACCGAAGTCAAGTTCATCGGATTCCTCCTGGATTTGGTATTGAAATTCGTAGCTGTCGTCACCATCCTGCAATAATAATAATAATAATAATAATAATAATAATAATAATAATAATAATAATAATAATAATAATAATAATAATAATAATAATAATAATAATAATAATAATAATAATAATAATAATAATAATAATAATAATAATAATAACTGGTCAACTATGATTTTTGTTAAACATTTCCATCTAGTTGAGAATCTTATGTATTTTTTTGGTGCTGAATTTGAATATATCAGAATTTTTTTTTCGATTTCAGTTTTTTTTGTAGCAGTCTTTTTTTATTTTTCAGGAAGTACCATGCATAAACCACTTTTGCATACCATATTTTGAAGTTAGTCCTTCAGTAAACCTCTTACATGAATAATGAATTGTTTAAACGAAAGCATCTGGCAACTTCTAGAATGGCATCTTTGTAAAATAGTGGTTCCAGTGAAATTTTAAGTCTCAAGAATTAATCCTGAAAAATCCCAAGGTAATAAAAAACCCCAAATAAGTTTAAAAAACACGAACTTTTCAATTTTTAATCATATCTCTTGACAAATTTCACCGTCCTTGTCTGCATAAAAGTGAAGAAGATTATTTTCTTTTTGCGCTTTAATTAATTCTTTGTTCATACCATTTATAAATAGTGCCTCTTTCAAGATTACTTATGAG
>SEYY01020493.1:0-7500 GCA_009176605.1 Armadillidium nasatum | reverse complement strand
TGTAATTTGTTGTAAGTTATGTATGTATTTAGTTATTTATTTTATTCATTTATTTTGTTTTAAATTTATAAACCTTTAGGCATAATTTTTTATGTAACTATTTGTAAAATACTTTAGTAAAAATAAGTTACTTGAAGATTTGTATCCGACATTTCAAGACTTTTTTTTTTCTGCTTTCAAACCATTGTTTTGATATGTATGTACTTACACACACATACACACACACATACACACTGTATAAAGAAAAATATGGAAAAATCTTGTGTTTAAGGTTTAGAAATATGTTCAGGATCAATGACTTGAAATTATATTGACTTTTTTTTACTTAATTTGTGTGAAAGAGAAAGAGGGGGAGGGGGGAGTGGAGTACAAACCTTAAAAAGAAAATAGGTAAAAATAAATTTGAAGTAAATACGATGGTGTTTATTTATTTGTTTATTTTTTGGAGAGAGAGAGAGAGAGAGAGAGAGAGAGAGAGAGAGAGAGAGAGAGAGAGAGAGAGAGAGAGAGAGAGAGAGAGAGAGAGAGAGAGAGAGAGAGAGAGAGAGAGAGAGAGAGAGAGAGAGAGAGAGAGAGAGAGAGAGAGAGAGAGAGGAGAGAGAGAGAGAGAGAGAGAGAGAGAGAGAGAGAGAGAGAGAGAGAGAGAGAGAGAGAGAGAGAGAGAGAGAGAGAGAGAGAAATAGGTTTATCGTATATGCTCTAAATAGATGTTATTAATTTCCAAGCCATGTGTGTACACAGAGTCTTCTAATACTCTCCATAGTCTTTCTCTTTTTATCCTATCGAATGCTTTTTCTAAGTATATGAATGTCGCGTAAGTTTTCTTATTCCATTTTAAGTTTTTCTGTCGGCATCTTTATTTAGAATATGAAATGTGTTCGAACTTTTCCCTGATCTTAAACGGTGTTCCCATTTTCCAATTTTATCTTCAACCTTCATCCTCGATCTTCTCACTAAAATCTCTCGTATACCATACTAGCTCCTATTAACAACACTGTTCCTCTATAATTTCCACATTTTCTCTTCTACCTTCATTTTTGGGCAGTTTACTGCTTTTCTCTGTTATGTTGGTATTTTTAATTCCTCCCATACCTTGTTGAATATTATTGCTAACTTTTTAGTTCATCCTTCCCTTGTCTTGAATAATTCATTACTCAGTACATCATATCCTGCACTATTCTTGTTACATAACATTTTAATTATTTAATAATATAATAATAATAATAATAATAATCTTAATAATCATTAATAATAATAATAATAATAATGATACTAATAATAATAATAATAATAATAATAATAATAATAATAATAATAATAATAATAATAATAATAATAATAATAATAATAATAATAATAATAATAATAATAATAATAATAACTTTCACGCACTCTCCTTCTACAATTCAAGAAAAATATTTTTATGCTGTTTATTTTCTTCAAAATAATCTTTGAGAATGATTGATATAAAATATAATAAATGGCTAATATATTTGTCTGCGATGCGTTTCTTCAGCAAACCCAGAGACATCTTCTTGAGATTACAAATTAAAATTAAAATAAAAATAAATTAACATTGTAATAGTTCCGATGAAGTTTTTCAAATGCTTAAGAGAGACAACATTGAAATTTGTGATAAGTAATATCTATTTTAAAGTTTTTAATGTAAATAGCTTTGTCAATTTTTGACTTTTGGACTTCATCTGAAGAACAGAGGACTTTGAAATAAGTAAGTGTAATTTGAAGCGTTGTTATTTCACATTTTATATTAAAGTGATAGTAAATCTTAATGGACTTGAATCCATATTGATAAGCTCTTTCTGATATTCTGTTAGATGTATATCCAATATAAGCTGACGTAAAGTCAAACTCAGGGCAACTGAATTATTCCACAACGGGAGGACAATCAAAAGAGGTATCTCTTGTCGAAAAACAGAAAGAAAGTTATTTTTATTTATAATATAATCTAACTGGGAGTTATTTTAATTATCTATAGGTTTGACGTGATTTCTTAATAAGTTTCTTGGACATTTTATCTTCCTTTTCAAAATAAATTTGGTTTGAAGCTTCAAAGTGTAATTTTTTATTATTTCCTATGTTGTTCTCGATGTTTTCACTATTTTTATATAGTTTGGTAATAATTTTGTTAGTCAAATTTTCAGTTATAAATAAGGAGTATACTCTTCAATTTATTAGATTTTATCTAACAATTCTAACTTGATTTTTATATTTTGACAACTGAATTTATAGTAAATATAAGGTGAGTAGGAATCATAATTAAGGAACAGCACATTGTTAGTGGTATTAATATGCTTATATATACCACTTCAAATATTGTCATTATCATTAATTTTAATTTTAATATCAAGGTATTTATATATCTAGAAGTTTAGAAGGTAAATTTTAAGTAGGATACTTCTTGTAATTTGTTTAAGAAAAAAGGAATGTCATCATATATTTTAAAATATAGATAAATTGTCATCTACATATTTTATACACAATTTAAAATATAAGAATCATAGATGCAACTAGGGGGGATGAACAGGGAGACCTGGCCCCCCAGAATATTCAGTCAGTACAATTCAAAATTCAAATATTTTCTGATATATATATATATTATATATATATATATATATATATATATATATATATATATATATATATATATATATATATATATATATATATATATATATATATATATATTATATATATATATATATATATATATATATATATATATATATATATATATATATATATAATATTATATATATATATATATATATTATATATATATATATATATATATATATATATATATTTCAGAGAACACAGGCAATTAACGAAAACATAACCACTCATACACATTTTCATGCTGTCTAAACTATTCATATCGTTATTTCCTATATCAATAAGTGACACCTTATTTTTGTCTTTTTACACTTAACAAAGATTTTCATATTAATTGCATCTATAACTTCTAGAATTTTACTTAAACATATTTATTTAATAAACGATATTTTACCATATATAAGATACTTTTTATGATACTGTATTTCCTTACTAATATATTAAAAATACAAAAACACACTTATCGACTGACACATTTATACCCTAGTGTTTCTTTCGTGTTTTATCCTAGGCAACATTCTAACCATCCCTAACCAAGCATGATCAACCATCCTTATTCCTGCATTTTCAAGTTAACATATTTCAAACACGAGGTAAATATTTCATTTTAAACATGAAAAATCATTTATTTTCATGTATTGCACTGTTACGATCTGTATTTTAACTAACATTAACTATTCCTGCATTTTCAAGTTAACATATTTCAACATATTTCAAACACGAGGTAAATATTTCATATTAAATATAAAAAAACAGTTATTTTCATGTACTACTCTTTTACGATTTGTATTTTTTACTATCATTAACTATTTTAATCATTTTTAATATAATCGATTATATATCGGTACTTATACAGTAAATACAGGAAATATACCAAAATATGCAGTTGGGTGCGTTAAGCATGACCATACATTACGCAGAAATTATATAATTATACTAATATCCAATAATTTCAATAGTAATTTATATGTTTCGATATGACAGTGTAGGTAAATACAAAATTAATATTATTTTAACATGTTTCACAAAACATACGAAGCCTGTTTTATAAGTAAAATACAAAATTCAGCATCACCTCTCTATCTCACGTTTCAAGAAACGTATATTTTATATTTTTAAGCTAATATATTTTAATCTTACCATTCCTAACCACAACAACCTAACAAATTTGACCTCAACTGGTCTAACCAATCAAATCAACATTGTTTATTTTAGAAATGTAACCTTTCTTGGCATAACATAACCTAACCATAATACAGTATGTCTTCGGATCCTCATATTTCTTTAATAAAGTCTTATGCATAATCATTATACTATTTTTCCATTTTACAATCACGAATGCGACTTTAAACTATATATTCACGACTAGTACATAATTCTTAGGACTACCATTATCATCTATCGCTTTTGACATGTTTTTCATACTCTTATATAACAGGGTTAGTAGGTGCTCTCTCTGTTTCTTTTAATATTCTCAGCTTAGCGTTCAAGTCTTCCAGAACAAATATTATTTCACGAAGGTTCACTCACTTCAGCAATATATAGCTCGTTAACTTCATGACGACTTAACGAAAATATTGCTTCAATGTCTATATATCATTTTTAAGCTAACCTAAATTAACCTAACTCTTTTTTCCATCACATAGGTGACTACCACTCAATAGTTAACTCTCTTCTAATCTTACGGTCGATACTGGAAGATAAAACTTAAATACCATGCATATCCTTTCATATCAAAGACAGCTTTCCTAACTATTTGCCATAAGTAATTAACCTCGATATACATTTCATCCATTATTTATCCATAACCATAACCTAATACACCTACTAACCTTTCACATGCATGCACACATACTTACATATAAATGTACATATATACATACATGCATGCCTACATGTACAAAACACGTGTTTACTTTATCTAATCAATTTGTTTCATATCCACAAGGTCATTCTATAACAACACAGTGTATTTATAAATAAAAATTCATATTACATGATAAACCCTCACCTAATTTTAATATGATTTTATATATGTGAATACATCATCTATTTAATATTAAACTATATCTCATGGTTCTATTTCTTTAATAGCCTTACATTTTCTCGCATATTCATCCTGTTTTCTTCAAACTATTATTTTAAACTTATTCCATGTCATATTTTGAAGCGATTTTAAAAAAATTATTTTAAAACTTTTTTTTCACATTACATTTTCTATATCTCTCTCAAGCTATAACTTTTAAAAATTATTGTATTCCTATTTCATATTACAATTTCGGTATTTGCTTCTAACTTATAACTGTAAAAATTTATTTTTACCATTATTAAAAGTAAATTATTTTGTATTTCTTAAAAAATTTTGAAAATTTTTGTAAATCAATTTTATTATTAAAAAATTATTATTATTTAGGGACTAAAGCACTTAAACATTTAAAGCAAATTAGAACTCTTCTACTCCTCACACGCACACGCACAGCCCCACATACATATAGGCAAAAAAATAAACCTACAAATATACAGACAAACAATCTCATAGGATTTATTTACCTTCAATGCACACAATTATTAAGCAAACACACAGACTCATATAAATACACGCACTTACGATGAAACATACTCATGCATAAACACATTAATTCATACTTCGACTTGTATATATCCACACGTGTACACACATACATACAAATAATGCCCAGCCATACGCATGAACAAAAATATACACGTACTTATTTACTCAAAACTTAAACATTATGATGTTTCTCTCTCTCTCTCTCTCTCTCTCTCTCTCTCTCTCTCTCTCTCTCTCTCTCTCTTTTTGCAGATTCATTCCATTTCTGTTAAGGTCGTATCATTATAATTATTCGAGGCACTATTTTTAATGAACCGCACCTTCACCAGAATAATTTCCTAAGTTTCAAATCATCCCATTCCCCTCATTCCATTCCCCTCCCCACTTGAATTTACCATCCTTCTGCTTACACTCAAATCAATTTTATTCTTACTTATTCATATTTCATTATCTTGCATCTCTCTTCAAAGATGATATAAGATATTTACGACAACTAAGCTGTTTATTATTCTCACACAATATATATTTTTCTTTTATCTGAACAGCAAGCGAAGCAAAGAGAAAAGGAATCAGATGCATTAGGCCGTGCGTTTACACCATCACTGGACAAAAATAATTCATCTTACATTCATAAGCTCGCCATCTTACTGATGTATCTTACAATATTTTACCTTAAACCCAGTAACTTCATTCACCAATCATCATAGTTCTTTTCCCATCACGTGGATTTCTCGTTACCTTCTTGAATTATCGTCCCATGCTGGATATGAGGTTTCATATTTCAACCTGAATGATCGCGTCCCATAAGTAGACCAAAGCCTGCCAAAGGTTATTCAGATTCTTTAGAGGTGGGCTGAGCTGTCGAAGTGGAACTTCCAACATGTCCAACATGTCCAACACATTCTCGATGAGATTTAGGACCGGACTGTAAGCGGGCCACCGGAATTTGTCGATTTCAACCTCCAGTAGATATCGAGAGCACACCTGGAAGGGTGAGATCGAGCATTATCATGCGTAAGGATGAACCCAGGAAGGATGTAGGGAGCATAAGATATGACATATGGTTCAAGAATTTTCGTAATATATTTTGATGAGGACTAGGACCCTTTACGATGAATGTGGAGGTTTGTAAGGGTGATAAGCGAAATACCTCCCCAGACCATAACCGACTCACTACCATGTGGCCCCCTTACCTTGGATGTTACACGCTGTATATCGTTTATTGGGCTGTCGATACACTCTTATACTTCTATTGGAACTATAGAGGTTGAATCTGGACGTCCGTAAATAGGGGGAGTGACCAATGAACATGTAAACATACATACGATGTACGATGACCTCTCCTGAGAGGTATCTCTCTTGCAAGCCTTCGTGGCCGATACCCGTGTTCGCGAAGCCGTCTGTGAACAGTATCAGTACTTACATGTGTTCTATGTATTTATTTATCTAGTTAAAAATTTTGTTTTTGTCTTTTGCGGCTATGTAGTTAAAAACAATTTTTTCCACTGTGTTATTGATCATGAAATTTCCTTTTCAGTTCTCTTGATGATGGTTCAATGATATTAGAGTTTATTAAATATAAAAAAAAAATTCATAATATAATACTGTTTTAAAATCTTGAGATCATTAAAAGTAAAATAATAATAAAAAACTGATGTTTGTTCATTTCTGGCCATCCTGTTTATGATAAAGATTTCGCTCAATAGGAGCACAAGCATATATACTATATAATATATATATATATATATATATTATATATATATATATATATATATATATATATATATATATATATATATATATATATATATATATATATTATATGTTTTTTTTTTTTTTTCTTATGTCTCCTCGGTGGGCAAAGGCCAAAGGCCTACCAACATCCACCAGAGTTGGGGAGCATTCGAAATGGGTCGCTAATGGCCGAGTGACCGATACACGGCGTTTGAAAGTGTGCAAGTTAAAGGAAGTTGGGAAAACAGATGAAGGGAGTGGTGTTCCAGATTTTACCAGTAGAGTACATGTAAGAGTGAGCTAGCGGTTAAGTCTGGGTCTGAGAGTTGGACAGAGAAAGGATGAGACTGTGTAGAAAGTCGTGTCACAAGAGCCCTTCTCAATGAGGAGGTATGCGACGTGAGAGTTAGAAAGCAATGTCCGTTGTAATAGCGATAGTATAGAGAGGTGACGCAACAATTCAACTGGAAAGAGATTGGAGAAGTTAGTAAGAGCGGAGAGTTGATAAGACGAAAAGCCCTAGACTCCACCTTTTAAGAGAGCTGTATGTGTGGAACCAC
>SEYY01020492.1:22500-25000 GCA_009176605.1 Armadillidium nasatum | reverse complement strand
TTAGCATCAATGATTAACTGGTAAAAAATTTAACTTAACATGCTCACGATTACTTCATAGAGAATAACATCTCTAATCTCCATTCTTAAAACAAAATGGAACTAACCTCTCCCTGAAAAGGGAGGTCTCTGCCTGTGAATGATGATATATGTATGGTTAAAAAAAAAAAAAAAAAAAAAAATCCAATTGTTAGGAACAAAAGAATCTAACTTTAGGAATTTTATCAGGTCATGAAGACCCACAGATTTGACCTTTCGAGACCTTTTCTTTTTCTCTGGAGTATTTAAAAATGGTAGACATCAAACAGCCAAAGAATACTAAACATTTAAAATACACAACATGCATTTATAATCGAATTGCGCTTTAAGAGTGTAAAGAAACGATAAATAGGGCGTAGTGAAAAACATCGTTTTGAGAGTACATTAATGTATTACAGCTCTGGCTTGTCATTTCACAAATTCGTTTCATTAACACGTTGACTGCCATGTGGGGCGCTTGCGCCCCGCACCCCTTCAAAAAAAAATTTCATCCGATTCTCCTGAAAATTTCAGTATAGATAGCTTTTTTCCGACGAAAAAACTCCATTCCTAACGTTTTTGCGAGGGAGTTAAAGTTTAGAAGTTATTTCGGAAATTTTAGGAATGTTCAAATCTACGGTGAGGCCACATAAAAAAATTTTTTGGTCTGAAATTTGGAGTGTGTGTTCCTAAATCTATTGGCTACAAAATTTACTGATAGACTTTTGCTCTCAGAAGAATAGAAAAATTGTTATTTGCCCAATACTGATCAACTATCGAAAGTCAAAAATTGTTAAAAAAAAAAATTTACAACATTTTTTAAAAAAATATTTAAAAAAAAAAAACCACAAAAACTACATTTTTCATATTTGGTAGTTTTATAGATAAATGATGGGGCTACAATATCTGTTTTACATATTATTCGATCTAACTTGTCTTTTCTGAGATATAGCTCTTCAAATAAGGTCCATTTTTGTGCCAATTTTCAAAAATTTTAAACGTTTGAGAGACTATATCTTTCTTCAAACAAATATTATTTTATAATGTTATAAACGTAAGTTATAGACCTATCCCTTTTAAACAATATATAAAAAAAAAAAAATTGTTAAGGCATTTTTTTTTAAATAATTTTTTTTTTATGATTTTTTTTCAAAAAAAATTGAGTGCCTATAACTTTTTTTTCTAGACGTGATATCAAAATCTCTTTATACAGCATCATATATTGGGGCTAAGATTGTTCAGTTAAAATTTCAGCTCATTGGAAGTGGTTTGACCCCGCTTTTCAAATTTTTTTTAACTTTTGACCCAAAATAACTTCTAAACGGTTAATCACTCGTAAAAACGTTAGAAATGGACTAATTTCGTTGGGAAAAAAAGTATATATACTGAAAATTTCAGCTCAATCGGTCAAAAAATAAAAAAAATTCAAAAACGGGCTCAGCCCATTTTCCGGCATCAAACGTGTTAAAATTGGTGTGTCTCATTCATTAATGATTCCTCTCTCTTTTGATGAATCAATCATATTTTTTGAGATAGACTTTAAGCTTTCGTCTCCTCTAAATGCCAACATAATTTGGAGCCACCTATATATATATATATATATATATATATATATATATATATATATATATATATATATATTATATATATATATATATATATATATATATATATATATATATATATATATATAGAAACGATTTAATTATTTTTAAATCATTAAAATAATATTTTGTTTAATAATGTAGAATAATTCCACTTCTGCTACAACTATTTTTACTATTACTACTACTATTAATATTTCTAATATTATTGCTGTTGCTTCTACTTTTATTAAGGATAATATTGGTAATCTAATATCATCACAGATAATTGAATTTTCATATCGGTTTTATTGTTAATTAAAAAATAACGATTATGAGTGTTACTTAAGAATTCTAATTAAAGCAAATTAAAATTGAATACACCTGTCTAAATATAAACACGCACACACATAAACACACACACCTAAGCAAATAAACGCTCGCGTGCTCACCCACACACACACCCACCCACACCCACACATATATATACATATATATATATATATATATATATATATATATATATATATATATATATATATATATATATATATATATATATATATATATATTATATATATATATATTATTATTATATTTATTATAAAAACATAAAAGTGGACTTTTAAGTCAAAAATGATAGCAAAACTTTTTTTTAAAGCGTTTATATAGAGTAACATGATTTCTTTTATAAAATTCATTTTCAAAGTGTGAGGAAACTTTTAATTTTCCGAGTAATTAATGTCTTGGAATTATGAAAATAATGCGCGTTTTTTTTTTTTTTTTTAAATTCATCTTCAAAGAATTCCTGATAAGTAGGGTCAATTGATCTATAGGTGAAAGCTCGACCAGGTTATGTTGTCCAATCAACCGCAGTTGAAAATATTCGTAAGCAAAAAA
>SEYY01020492.1:15000-17500 GCA_009176605.1 Armadillidium nasatum | reverse complement strand
ATACTGTGAATGAAAAGAAGAAAAATAATACCACAGATGTTTCAAGAAATAGGAACTGATGATGGGTTTAAAAAAACATTATAAATATTACTGATCAGAGTTATTGGGTAGTAGTTAAAGAGTTCAGATGTACCTTTTTTTCCAGAATCTGGTCAACGTAAGAAAATTTTCAACTCTCAAATAAAGTGCTAGTGTTCCTGAAGAGTTTGAAGATTTAAATACAGGTAGGTTACAACTCAGTTTCTCACTTCCTTAACATGCTGAAGAAAACGCAATCAGGGAAACAAGACTTCACAGAGATCACGAATGACATTATTTCAAGCATCTGATCACCTATTTCCTAGGTAAATGCATAGAATGTCTGTGGGAAAGGGGAAGAAGGGAAAGGAGAAGAAGGGAAAGAGTAGTAGAAGTAGGAGGAGGATTGCCATAAATTTGCGCAGGAAGAATGTAAATAGAATTTGGAGCCTGATTAGATAAGTCTTCAGAATGGGAGAGTTAGTAGCAAATTCATCAGAGTTTAGAAAGATTATAGAAGTAGGAGAAAGCATTATAGAACTAATTAGGAATCTCTTTGAGTAAAGACAAGATATTTTTGTCTCTGGGAGAACAAATGAGGTTAGAGCTCTTTTGTTCAATGAAATAATTTTTAGTCATCTTCAAATGACATCACTGCAACGATTTTCAGTAGAAAGGAAAACAAGAGTGACATGAGAACAACTATTATAACAACAGCAACAACAACAACAACAACAGCAACAAAAAAACAACAACTACTACTACTACTACTACTACTACTACTACTAATAATAATAATAATAATAATAATAATAATAATAATAATAATAGCAATGTAACCGTGATAAGGATTGAAGGACCCATTGTCCGAAGAAAGTGGGCTTCCAAAAGCTTCTGAAAAGTGGCATCTTTTTCAATAACTAAAACAAATCGGGCATCAGATTGTAGATCAGTAATACCCCCGACACAGCCTGGTACCATCATCCCTTCATATATATATATATATATATATATATATATATATATATATATATATATATATATATATATATATATATATATATATATATATATATATATATATATATATATATATATATATATAATTTTAAATTTAGTTTTACAAATATTTGTAAAATTGCTCTCTAATTTTAAATTTATAATTAAAAGCAAGTCACAGACAAAATATTAAACAGCCAATAGGCAGAAACTCCTCGAGATATTTTTCCAAGCTCCAGGCATAGTAATTGTCCTTTCTATTTCCCTCTCTCTCTCTCTCTCTCTCTCTCTCTCTCTCTCTCTCTCTCTCTCTCTCTCTCTCTCTCTCTCTCTCTCTCGTACTCCCTCTTCCTCTCCCTCTCTCTTAAAATGTTATTTGGCTGATTGATCTTCATGATAAAATCTAAAAATCTACGTCGTTTCCTCCTGTGATGCCACTTAACCTAACATCCGACCGAAAGTTTCGAATAAGAATAACATTCAGTAGCTTTCCATCAGCTTTGAACAAATACAGAAATATATATAGTATATATATATATATATATATATATATATATATATATATATATATATATATATATATATATATATATATATATATATATATATATATATATATATATATATATATATATATATATATATATATATATTGTATATTTGTGTATTGGTGTGTGCACCTCATATGTTTGTGGTAAGGTCAGAAACATGTCCACATGTCTGATATTGTGAACCAGATTGGGTGAATTCAGATTACTTATGAATTAAAGATTTGAATATTGATGAAATTCGAATGAACAATTATAAAACCTCAAATTATAAGTTTTGTTTTAACAAAATCTTCGTCTTATGAATGGAAAATAACCCTATTACTTTTTTTTTTTAATTTTCTATCTTTCTATCTACCTATCTATCTATCTGTATATTTATCTATCTATTTATCTATTTATCTATCTATCTATCTATCTATCATATTTAAAAATCTTTGTTCTATCTATCTATCTACTTAAAATTCTTTTTTTCTACCTATCTATCCATATATATATATATATATATATATATTATATATATATATATATATATATATATATATATATATATATATATATATATATATATATATATATATATATATATATATATATATATATATATATATATATATATATATATATATATATATATATATATATATATATATATATATATATATATATATATATATATATATATATATATATATATATATATATATATATATATATATATATATATATATATATATATATATATATATATATATATATATATATATATATTATATATATATATATATATATATATATATTTCTATCTCTTCTAACAATCTTTTTCTTTTTATTCATATCTATCTATCTGTAGAACGAGCTGGTTATGCTTAATTTTACTCGAAAGTCGATTTATTTTTATGATATATCAATGAAGTTTATTATTATGATTTAAG